>CM061160.1:1147500-1197500 GCA_030710495.1 Labroides dimidiatus
TCCCTGATTTGTGTTGCTGACAACCCTCAACACACTCTTCTTCTCCATTTTCCTTGACTTCCTGCTCATTTCATGAAAACAGAATACACCAGTGATGTCAGGTTGGAACCAATTTTTCAGGATCCAATCCTTCTTTTTCTGGTCTGGATGCGCTGGCTAGTTCAATATATTGGTGGGGAACTGGTGTGGAAGCCCTCAGTGTGTTTTCTTTTCTACCTTTCCTACCTTGACATGTTTCCTGTTCAAACTTCCTGCAGCCTTCCTCTGAACAGTGACATGATGTAGTTGTGACCTGCCTGTCAGCTGACAATCAGTCTTCTGTGAGTTAGCTGAATTGAATTTAGTTTTACCTGCTCAAGGTGGATGGAGAAATTCAATTCATGCCATTTGAAGGCAGCAGAGTATGCTTACAGGCTACTTTATTAGGAACACCTGTTCACCTGCTCATTAACACAAACATCTAATTAGCCAATCACATGGCCCCAACTCAGTGCTGTTAAACATATAGACATGGTGAAGAAGAACTGCTGGATTAAGGTCTCTTGCTCTAGTTTGTCTTTTGAAAATCTCAGCCAAATGTACTCTTTATCACTTTACTAAGAGTTGAATGACTGGGTCAGAGTCTAAATGTGAACAAATGTGTCTTTATGTGAGTGTAATCTAATTAAAAAGGGTTCACTGAGTCCTCCTGAACTCTTCTAAGACACCACATGTCATCCACCTATTCATGCGGTCTGTGCTGTGATCCGAGGCAGGCCGGGCTGCTTTGTGAGTAATATGAATTCTCCATGGGAAACTAATGAGTGGTGGACATGCCCAGCAGTCAGAGGGGACACAGTCCATTCCTTCACACTGGGCGTCTGTCGGGGGCCGTGTTGTGTCTCCCTCTCTGAGTGTGTGGAGCTGTTCGCTCAATAACCCACCATATGGCCACTCCGTGCCACCATTCCAGCATTTTTTCTTTGAAAAGTCACCCTGTGGTCCTGACTCCGTGTGTCCAGACATGGTCCACTCATGCTGGGCCAAAACGGAGACACGGTGAGCACCTTGGAGGGGAGAGCATGAGGCTGGGAAAAGAAAAACTGCTCTGTGGATGAAAGAAAGAAATATGAGCACTTGGAAAAAAAGAGAAACTGAGAATTTGGGTTGAAAAGAAAGATTTCGTGGTTATTTTTGAAGCCATACAGAGAAAAGTCAGACAAAAAGCGAGGCGGAGACACGGATGTTAAAAGAGGCAATAGTAAAAATGGAGGCGCTGTCAGATGGAGAGAAGATGCAGATTGAGGAAGATGCACAGAAGATAAAGAACTATTCAGTTGCAGAAAGGCGAGAGAGGAAGAGGAGGGAAATATGGTGCGAACAGAGAAGAAAGAGGAATGATGAGAGAAGGGGTAAAAGGGAGTGAAAGAGAGGAAATAGAGAGAGAGAAAGTGAAGAGGCCAGGTGCAGTGGCAGAGCAGATGGAGGGAAGGAAAGAGGGAGGGAGAGAAAGAGTGATGGCAGGGGGGAACAGAGGGAGCAGAGAAGTTAATGTCTCGGCTGTTGTGTGATGGGGCGTGTCTGTTTCAATGCCAGGACGCTTTTCTACACACTCCTCTAAAGAGCCAACAGTTTTCCCACTCTACTCTCTCTCTCTCTTTTTGTCAGGCTTCCTTATTCATCACTCTGTCTCAATGTCGTGCTCTTTTTTCTTCAGTCAGTTCGGACTTCACTTCACGTCTGCACCAATCCCCAAAAACTAAACAAGTTTCAGAAATAGGACTGCATCAGTGACTCTGTTTCAGTGATCATTCAAAGGTATCTGCTGTATGAACACATGCTTTTCACTGCACAACTGTCAGCTTGAGCTGCTCATGTGGACTCAAACAACCTAATCCTTCACACTTGTTCCTCTGGGGGATTTCACAAAAAATCAGGATGAGGTGATGTGTGAAAAGAGCAGGTAAAATTCAAGAAAATTCCCTGAAACTGACTGAGTGATGTTTACACCATGAGACTACTAGAGTCTTTTCTGCTCGCTGGTTTGATCATTGCCACTGTTTCTTGTGTACAGGATTATGTCCAGTTTGTAGCACAGATATAACAGCAACCATTAGTTGTCTCATCATGCTGCCTTTACAACAGTTCTCCAATATTCAATTTTCAGACCATGGTCAAAATGTAAGCCAGGTGTTATTTTAGACATTATGAGTCAACCAATCACAAACTGTCAAAGACAAAACTCCCACACTCTGTGCAACTGGCCCACCGTGACCAGCTAGCCCACACAGCAACACAGCTAGCAAGTCAGAGAATGAACGGAGACGGGGACTTTGAGTTACTACAAAATAGGACTTTATAAAACTTCTTTTTGAGGTTACAGGTTCTGATGAAGGAAAGGAGGATGACACTCCTCCACAAGTAGCAGTGAGTTAAAAAACTTAAACTTTTTTATGCATTTGGTGACAAATGGGCTGGTGTGTCCACTGTCCCCTGGCCCCGAACCTGTCTGGCTTCAGCACCACGAACAGCCCCATGGCCTGCTGTGATCTCTTTAAAAAACTAATTGTATTTATAACACATGTTCTTGCTATGTGATCTATGGTGAGAAATGTTTAATTTTTTTTTTATTTTTCATGTCAAGTTAAATGTATTTCATTATGGGGAGCATGTTATAGCTTAGCTGTAGTTTTATTAATTAATTAATTAATTAATCAATTAATTAATTAATTAATTAATTAATTAATTAATTAATTAATTAATTAATTAATTAATTAATTTATTTATTTATTTATTCACTTTTGATCCTTATGGAAAGGGCGTTTTTACCCTCTGACATCAGCTGTGAGGTTAGCAGCTGATAAGAGCTGCAGCACTGTTAATATCATTTTATATTTAAACATTTGTAACTATACATTCAGTTCTGATGAAGCTATGAGATGTTAACCAGCTTTGCCTGAGCTTTCCATACCATAACACAAACTACTGTTCAAGTGTGCCATAAGCATGTGCACAGCCTGAAGCACACACCCACAGCTCTCCCTCACAGGCACGGCATTGTGCATCTTTTAATCAATCAATCTTTATTTATATAGCACCAATTCATAACAAACATTATCTCATGACATCTTCCAAAAGCTTTAACAAGACTAGACCTGTAAATGATAATAAATGTTATTAACAGAGACCCAACATCAAGACAAGATAAGAAGTCTGATCTCATCTTAACTCATCATGAGTGCAGACCGTTGCAGCAAGTTACAATGGAGAGGAAAAACTTCCCTTTAATGGGCAGAAACTTCAGAACCAGACTCATGTTAGACAGACATCTGAGGAGAGACTGTGTCGTAAGACAGGTTAGTTTTACCCTACTGATGATGCATTCTTGCAACAGCAACCTCTCACAAACACTGCCCTCTTTTTTTAACACACACATTGAACTTAATGAAAAGTCAGTTAATAACAGTACTGTAACAGGAACATGTTTGCATGAAAAGAAAACTTTAACATTTAATCAGGTTTGGTGTTCCCTCTGGCTTCCTCAGTAATTTTCGTCACAGGTTTAATCCCACTTTGTTTAACTGATACTAATGACAACCTGTCAAGTTCCTTCCCAGTTTCTTGATGTCACTGAAATGACAGAAAGTGATGTTGAACATCACATTTAACAGCTTGAATTCAGATCTGCAGATATGTTATAAGGAGAGCATGCCATCTTGAATTTGTTGAAAAATGTGTAAAATCCCCACACCTGAACAGGTAGCAGAATTTTTTCAGCTGTCCTCAAAACATTCAACAGTTTGATGCCAAAAAGCATCGGGGGGGCCGTAATAAAGAATATGAGAACTTAAGGGAGCAGCTGACATGATTAGAAAGCAACAATTTTGAGCTCCAGTAATCTGGCCTCACCTCACCACACACACACACACACACACACACACACACAGACACACACACAGACACACACAGACACACAGACACACAGACACACAGACATACACACAAACACACACACACACACACACACAAACACACACACACACACCTCTTTGACAATACAGTCCTGGAGAAGGTTTCCCATCACAGAAATCAGAGTAGAAATAGCATGAACAATCTCTCTGCGGGCCATCACAAGGTCACTGGAGCAGCACAGACGTAAACATAATAATCCCTTTGAGCAGCGTGGGGGGACAGGATGCCCATATATGGAAGCGAGGAGAAAGGGAGGCGTGCCGGGCTGTACGGAGCTGCGACAGGAAAGCTGACACAGTGGAACGACTGAATTATATCGGAGGGCCTGAGAACAGTCGAGCATCCAGACTGTTGGAGTGGTCCGACTGTCTGGAGCTGGGACAGCCCTCCCCCCCTCTCTGTCCTTCATGCCTTTTCTGTCTTAAACTTGTATTTTCTTTAAACCCATCCGTCATCCATGGCAGCTTTTGCCTCCTTTATTCTTGCTTTGGTTGTGACTTCTCTTCTTCCCCTCCAGTCCTCCCACTGTTTCCACCTCCACTTCCCACACCTGTTAGTTTCCTGTGTGACATCCAGCATTCACCGCCAGCATCTTTTAAACACTGAAGGATCACATTTCTCTCACAGAAACAGTTCCAGCTCCTTCAGAGGGCATAAACAGCTTTTTGTCTTGTGTCTGTGAAGCAATCCAGAATTCAGCTTTTCAAATGTGTACTTCGAATGTTGACAGCACTGTAAGAAGTTTGTTTTCCAAGGAAACACTCACAGAAAGTCAGATTTCCTTCTTTTCCACTTCTTTAGAGTGTTCTTAACTAAACATCAGATTTAAAGCTACATCCACACACTGCAGACAGACTATACAAAGTGACCTTTAATGATAACTCATCAGTATCATCAGTGTCATCAGTATCACTGCAACACAAGGATGCAACATCAATCAATCAATCAATCAATCAATCAATCAATCAATCAATCAACCAATCAATCAATCAATCAATCAATCAATCAATCTTTATTTATATAGCTCAAATTCATAATAAATGATATCTCAAGATGCTTTCCAACTTACTGTATGTGTGTGTGTGTGTGTTTGTGTGTGTGTGTGTGTGTGTGTGTATGTGTGTGTGTGTGTGTGTGTGTGTGTGTGTAAATGAATCCACAAATGCATACACTAATGCACAAATGTGTGCACTGATCTGAAAATGTTTAAACTGATTTGTAAATGCATATCTCATCTTAAAAGGCTGAAAAGTTTCAGTGTACTTGCTTGAAAATACACACAAATCGGTTACAACTGAGACGGGCCTCCCAACTGGCTGTCTGTGTACACAGGATTTTTGCTACAGTCCTGCTGTGCAAGCAACTTGCAAATGCATAGAACAAATCCATTTGTGAGAGGGTTCAATTGCCCTGAGCTCAGGCTCACAGGTGCAGGCTGCCAGGTCTCATAATGTTTTGCTCACGCCGTGCCTCAGTCACCAGTCATTCCCATGGACTATATAATACGAAAATAAAATAAAAAAAAATTAAAAAAAAAATAAAAAAAAAAAAAGAAAGAAAGAAATGACACATTGGCATTGATAACATTTTGCTGAATTAAACATGGTTACCAAATGTTTTATTTCATTTTTTGTTTTTTTCCATTTTGTTTTTTAAATATAAATCATTTTATATTAATTTCGATGACACTGTTTTATCAATGACCATCAAACATTTTAATTAAGTTTATCTTTTTCTTCACATTTTTTTTCCTTACTGTGATTTTTCTGTTTTAACTTTCTGTCACATTTTTGGCATGGAGGGGAGGGTTTCAGGGGAGAAAGGCTAGAAAGCATATCTACTAATATCTGAATCTATCATTTTTCACTTATAACAAGCAAGTCAGGTTTGAGTTTCAGAAGTGATTCTGTCACCACAACATTCCCAACACAACTGTTCATTCACACACAACAGTCTGTGAAAGAGGAGGACACGGAGTTCAACAGCAGCTTTAGCTACAGTGAACCCAGAGCCTTCCTCATCATCCCTGTGCTGAGCAAAGCAAAATAAAACCTTTAACAAGTCAGAAGGGTTTTACTTCTGGTGAGTGTTTTTCAGACAGTCAAAAAACAACATGTCAATGTGGCGGTGATCACTAAGACCCTCTTTACTCTATTTCTTGCCTCCATCACTCTCCTCCTCTCCTCCACCATCACTCTCCTCTTCACCAATTCCATCAATCTCCTCCTCTTCTCCTCTACACAACCATCACTGTCCTCTCCTCCTCCATCACTCTCCTCATCATCTCCTCCATCACTTTCCTCTATACCACCTCCTCCTCTCCTCCTTGCCTCCTCCTCCTCTCCTCCTCACCTACTACATTACTCTCCTTCTTGCCATCTCTTCCTCTCCTCTTCGCCTCCTTCATCACTCTCTTCCTCACCTCCTCCTTGCCTCCTCCATCACTCTCCTCCTCACCTCCTCCTCCTCTCCTCTTTACCTCCTCCTCTGTCTGAAAGATTTTAAATGTTTAAACAGCGGTTGTGGTCAGTCATCAATCACACTGACACAGATGATTACTGAAGACACACACACACACACACACACACACACAAACACACACACGCACACACACAACATCAGTCATTACCAAACACCTAATGGACACACAGACCCACAATGGCCTTTAAGCACTGCGTCTATCACCCCCCCCCCCCCCCCCCCAAACACACACACACACACACACACTATCTCTCTGTCTCTCTCTCTCTCTCCTTCTCTCCCCCTCTCTCTCTCTCTCTCTCTCACACACACACACACATTATAGTCTCAATCACTCAAGCTCATTAGCCCTCTCTTTCTCTTCATCCGTCTTTTCTCTCTGCTTATATTTCTCCCTATAATCCTCCATTCCTTTCCTCTCTTCATTTCCTTGTCTTCTCTCTAAAAACACCTTTTTCTTACATGCTCTGACTCTACATCATTTCACTCTCCATCTTTGTTCCCCCTTTTTGTGCACGTTACTCATTTGCTCTCCTTTTTTTTACATTGTTATCTTCATTTCTGTCCAACTGCATCCCCCTCTCTCACTCTCCTCCCTGCACACGCGGGCGTCGTTCTCTGTAATAAATCTTGTTTCCTGTCCGTTGAGGCTGATGCGGCCCGCAGCTCTATGCAGAGTGATAGATGATACAATATTGAGCTGTTGTAAAGCTGCGACTGAGAGCTAGGGTTCTCATAAGAAAAGGGTCTGCATAGCCTGTAGGGAGAGAGACAGAGTGAGGAGAGAGGACTGAAGGAGGACTGAAGCAGGACTGAAGGAGGACCGAAGGAGGACCGAAGGAGGACCGAAGGAGGGCTGGTGAACACCAGGAGAAGAACACCAGGAGAAGAAAGGGAAATTCTCCTTTTCCTCAGAAATGAGTAGAAGTAAGAGGTGACTGGAAGAGTCAGGGACAATGGTGAGTGGGATCATGAATAATTTAGAAAATGAAGAAATAAAACTATTCAGGTCGCCTCTCACTCTGTACAAGTCCCTGACTCTTGATCCAGAAAAGACAGGCCAAACCTTCATGCCTCCTCCTCCATGTTCCCATTTGATGTCACACAGAGGAACCGTCCTTCCTTTGACAAATGTTTGGTCAAGTTGCAGTTACCCCTAAAGTCACACTGGTCTACAGCAAAAGAGTCCCTGTGAACAAAGCCTTCTGAGATATTACTGTAAGACTAGGGATGAGCGAGTACACCATTATCTGTATCTGTATCTGTTTGCCCATCCATATAATCCGTATCCGTATGGGCGGGGCCTAAACCGGAAGTGGTTGTGTTTTGCCCGGAAATGGGCGGGGCTTAAACCCGAACTTTATTTTAAGTCTGAAACTGGCTTTTTTTTTTTTTCTTTTAAAGGCTTTTGTGTGATCAGCTATGTATTATGTACAATTGGTAAAATGTGTATGTAGTGGTGTGAAAGACTGTCTCTTTATTTATAATCTGTGTAAATTTAATAGGTGATTTGTGCAAACATTCAGTGGCAAAAAACTAAAAAATATGTCTTGTTGTTCACTTTATTTTCAAAAACACTGTGCTCATTCTGAGCACAGTGTTTCTGTTTCTTTCTCACCAGCCAAACTAAAATCACGCAGCCAGTTAAAAAAAAAAAAAAAAAAACGCGACACCAGGAGTTTACAGCTTTAAGCCTTCAAATGCGTTGCGTGTACGTTGCAAAACAGTTAATCAAGTAACTTTGAATATAAAAAAAGAACTAAAGAGATGCGAGACAACGAAAACCATAAAAAAACGGTCCTGAAATGAAGCAAGAGGCACTGACCAGCGCGACACGAGCCGTTTTCAGCCCCGTCTTGTCACATGCATCGCATATGACATGAAATAAGTTCAAGAAGTAACTTTAAATACCAAACAAACCTCAATAGAGACGAGCAGAAGAAAACTGAGTGAGTAGTACGGAGACTAGAGCAACGTAAACTACAGTCAACTCAAGCACGCAAGAGAAGTAGTCGCTGTCACTCGCTGCCTGTATGTGTGTTCGTGTGTGTATGTGTGTGTGTCAAAGAGGAGAGCAGGCACCTCCTCGCTGCAGCATGTGGGTGCAGGGAGGAGGGTGTGCTGTGTGTGACTGGCCGATCACAGAGCATGAGGAGTGAAGACAGTAGTTGTTGATACCCAATGAGGATTCTTTTAGCACGGATACGAATAAACCTAAAAAAAAACAAAAAAACTTGTGTTGTATTCGTATTCGGCAAAAATGCATTATCCGTAACGAATACTCGTTTGAAACGAATATCCGGCTCATCCCTATGTAAGACATGACTTCTCTGCTCTTGATATCCAGGATAGACACTGTGGTGGGCCTGCTGGTGGTGTTTGACAGAATTCAACGAAAACCAGGTGATGCTAAACAGAACAAGGGGACTCTCATGTACTGTTGGAAACCAAAGTGTGCTGGCAGGCTGTTTGTTCCACCATCCAGTGACTGCAGGCCAGCAACATGCTTGACAGAAAATGTGCATGTCCAGTAAGGCAGCCGATAATCCCACCAGAGACAGAAGCAGGGAGGCTTAGCTATCATTTATTTGTTTATTTATTTATTTATTTTATTTTATTTGATGTAATTTAATTTAATTTTATTTTATTTTCATTTTTCATTTCATTTTTTTTCAGGATTGCTGGGAACATTTTTTGAGGAAACACTAAAATGCTATGAAAATAGAATTAGTGGGGGGAAAGAACAGTGTTTTAAGCTTGTATTGGTTTTCTGCACATTTCTTGTTTTATTTTCCCTTCTTATTTTCCATTATTTTCCAACCCTCTCATTTGTTTAATAGAAATGTCTGTAAACAAATGTTTTAGGAGTAAAGGGATTAAATGTCTTGAAGTTTTTCAGTGTGTGAAAGGATCTGAACACACTGGAGGGAAAGTTACACACGTTCAGGTCAGTTTAGGTTTGCTATGTGATCCTCCGTCAGTCCAACATTTCAGACATGGAGTGAGTGCACTGAAAACAGGCCTTTTGTTGGATCTGTGCAGAAAGATATGATTATAGAGCTTCATAGAGTGGAAGGATGAGAGGAACACCTTGACAAACTGATGTACTCTGTGTGTTCTCTGCTTCTTGCTCAGATACACATGCACACATGGTGCAGCCAGTTGGTGTCACGCTGTTTGCTGCAGTGTTTAGACTGATAAATAAAGCCACCTGTGGTTCTCTATTAGGGATAATGACATTACACAGAAGCACAGACTTACACAGTTATCAGAAAACATTTGGACAGGCAGGAATGTAAACAAACAGGCCAGCACAACGACTCTGCTGGTGATGGTCACTGACAGCAATGAATCATAACTACTTATGTTTAACTGCAATTTAAATGCGTCCGTCTTTCAGCGTTGACATGAGACAGTGCTCAGGAAGGACAAAGGTAGACAAGAGGGAATATATATATATATATATATATATATATATATATATATATATATATATATATATATATATATATATATATATATATATATATATAAGCATGCTGTGTCAAAAAACTCTTCTCTAGCATTTCAACATGGTAGATGGCAGACTGCACAGCAAACAAACTGTTGTTCTACTAAAAACAGTATTTACAATATGACAGGAGGGTGATAGAGAGCTGTAATACTCATCCACAGGGGTGGAAAGAGTGCTAAATATTTTACACTCAGCACTGCAGACCATCTGCTAGGCCTGGACTGTGGTTCTAGAGCAGGGGTCGGCAACCCAAAATGTTCAAAGAGCCATATTGGCCCAAAAAAACAAAAACCAAACCTGTCTGGAGCCGCAAAAAATTAAAAGCCTTATATAAGCCTAATATGAAGGCAACATAGGCTGTCAGTATATTAGCTATATAAGCCTATTATTAAAATGACTAAGTAGGCTACAAATAAAAAATGAGCATTCATGATTAAATGTTTATTTTCCTGGCAGCACATCCTGGAGAGAATGACACACCGCGTGACTACTCTGCTGTACAATATTTGGTGCTTCAAGTTTAACTTCCATTACAATATTAATGTTTTATGTTTTGTTGCATTGATTAAATTATAGAAATACAAGTGTGGCGCCCTGAGGTATCATTGGGTTGAGCACCGCGGAATAGCAGAATAGCATCGGTGAATGGTTTCCCACGCTTTATTATCTCCCGGGCTGCAACAAAACTTGCAGCAGTAGTAGAGTTTGGAGATGCAATCCACTTCTTGAAACTATTTTTACGGTCCTCTAATTTTACTGCAATTGCACTTTTTCTCTCAGTCCCAACTGGGTGCTCGGCTGCAAATATAGCATGGTTTACCTGGAAATGTCGTTCCAAATTGCCCTTCTTGTTATTTGACAACTTCTCATTGCAAATCAAACATGCAGGCAGTCCTTCAGCACTGGCAATGAAAGCAAACGATTCTGTCCATTCTTCTTTTAATCTTCTGTTCTCAACAGCAATCGTTCTCTTTTTCCCTTCTCATTGCCCGTGACACACCCTCGTTTGTTTACAACAGCCACCTGTACTGTGTGTCGCAGGCTATGACGCAATTCTGCTATTTGGCGCAATTCTGAAATTCAGTATTTATTGCATTAATTTTTACAGCTTAAGGATATTTGTGTCAGCCCCCCCCTAAAGAAACCATATTAAAACAACAACAACAACAAAATATCATTTTTTTTCCATTTTCACACATTTTTGAAAAAGCTCCAGGGAGCCACAAGGGGGGTGCTAAAGAGCCGCATGCGGCTCCGGAGCCGCGGGTTGCCGACCCCTGTTCTAGAGCTATTCAGCCTAGTGATTAGTGGTAGGAACAAATTAGCGAAACACTGATCTTTAACACCTAAAGCTAATGAAGCTGCAGGTATTTTTGAGATTTTTTTTTATAAACATTCATTTTATAAACACATACAACAGTTTCTCCTTAAAAAGTTTCACTATTTCAGAGAATAACTACGAGCCAAAAAAAAAAAAAAGTCAAAATCACAGTCAGTTTTTCAATTGATTTAAATCATTTGCTTTCCTTGTCAGGGAACTTAAGGGAACTAAAGTCTTATCATGAATTCAAAAACTGTTTGGAAATGTAAGATAATTGTTTTTTTTTTTTTTTTTTTTTTTACATACAAATAAAATTTGGTTGTGATAAACTTCTTAAATAAATCTCTAACCTTATTTTGACAGCTCTGATTTTAACTTTCAGGTCTCCTATCTCATAAAAGACAAATCACAGGGTAGTGAAGGCTTGCTCCTAACTAACAGGACGTACCCATGAAAACGCTGGAACCAAACAGCTGCCCTGCTGGAGATGAGCTGGAACATCACACTTAAGGAAATATGTTGCCCCCTCAGCGAGAGGGCATTGATGGAGATTGATCATGACACACTGTCTATGCACAGTTCAGCCACTATATGGAGGGGCAGGTTGAGCTTTAAGTGACTGAACCAAATAATGTAACTATAGATCAGCCTGCATCCATGACCATCTGCCCCACCTCACAACACTTCTTCATTAGCTCTGACTCTACACAGTGCAATGCTAATTTGCTTTCAGCCCTCTAATTAGCTCAGAGAGAGCCATTACAAGTGATTTCTCTGCTTCAGCATTTCTTCTCCTTTCTTCTTTTCTCATCACTCCTGCCCTTATTTATTCATTTCTTCTTCCTGTTTCCTCTGTCCTCAAGAGACTCACCCTGTTCTCACGCTTTCTCTCACACAGAAAAACTCATTTTTTGCATGTCAGCACTGATGAACTGAACCATTTGAGTACACGCATACACCCACTGTGAAAAGCTCTCAATTTATGAAGCGTGTACTATAATCAGGTGTTTCAGATCTTCACCGTCAGGTTAGACATGCCAGTGAGGGCGTGAGGCTGAGGATGCAAGCACTCTTCACTGGGTCTCTTGTGGTTAGCCTTTGCTGAGAGTGTAACCTACTGACACAGATTTTAAATCTCTGCTCAGTAGGACAGATTTTCTCAGACCTTTTTGATCAAGCAGGCACGCTTGAACAGAGAGGTGCGTATGTGGGCTGTGACCATGAAACCAGATCTCCTCTGCCGGGTGCCACAGGTGCTGCCAGTCAGCCTGATTGTTACTGTCAGTCATTTTCATTATGGTATCATCATTATGACGTCATTGTCAGCTGCTGTGAGTCTGGGCCCTGCTGCACACCACTTTTGATCTGAAGATGGAGTGTATGTTTGCACAACTTCAAGCTGCTGATCCACAAATCATGTTACAGCATTATTTTGGAGTCAGCCTTCTCAACTTCAGATTATAACTGGGGGCGTCAGAGACAAGAAGACAACGCTGGAAGACCGAGACCATTTCCTCACCCAATCAGAGCTTAGGAACTTCTGTCCTCACAGGTTTGAAGTTAAGGTTTGCAGCACAATATGACCAACAGCTTTCTGCCAGGACAGAGCAGACAGCGGTCAACCTATGTGCTATTTGGTCTGGAGTCAGTCACACCTGGAGCCTGAACATGTGGAGGGACATTCTGTTCACAGGAACACGATGGATGCCGTCCCACAGCAGTGTGTGACTGCAGTGTGGGACAACACCAAACCTGGGTCGCTGACAGAATGAACTGTTCTGGCAAAATTTAATCTAAAATTATCCATCAAACAGTTTTCTTTACTTTGTGTGCTGAATATATATTTTTGGAATTTTGAAGATCAAATCTAAAAAATTCCAGAAGATGGATGGATGGATGGATGGATGGATGGATGGATGGATGGATGCCTCTCTCTTTTAATAAAACCACATCCAAATGCACACAGTTCCTGCATTAAACCCACAGGCTGCCCCTGATAACTGTAGTGAGTCTGATACTTATTGAAGGGGAGATATACTCAGCAGCAGCCCTGAAAGCTGGGGGAACAAGCTATGTACTGCACGAAGCTATTATAGCTTTACAGGGGACTTTTTTTTTTCTCTGTGTGTGTGTGTGTGTGTGTGTGTGTGTGTGTGTGTGTGTGTGTGTGTGTGTGTGTGTGTGTGTGTCTGTGTGTGTGTGTGTGTCTGTGTGTGTGTGTGTGTGTGTGTGAGAGAGAGAGAGAGAGAGAGAGCTCTCACTAATAAATCCATACCTGCCTCAGGTAAAGAACACAATGGAAGAGAAGAGCAGCTCCAAAGGAAAGTCCTGAAGCGTCTGTAGATACTGTGTGTATTGCCATCGCCTGCTTGCTGTGATAGAAATGACCCGCTGAGTTTATGAACCGTTCCTTCTCATTAAGAGCCAGCTTCAAACATCACACTTCAATAATGTCACCTCATCAGAATCAGGCTGCTAAATAAGAGTTCAAATCAAAGATCTGCTTCTTTATTCCTTTAGAGAGAGTTTGTCTGCAGGAAAACTTGTGTGTATATGATCTGCTTTTCTAGTTCTATAATGCAGATGCACACAGCCTCCAGCTGAGGCAGAGACCAGAGGCTGGAGCTGGAACACACACACACACACACACACACACACACACACACACACACACACACACACACACACACACACACACACACACACACGCACTGTGTTTTCATCACTTTTCCCTCTCTTTCTTTTTATTTGCCCCGTTTTCCAGCCGTCTAATTTGTTTCCATTTGCTGAAATAATTATTTTTGTTGCAAACAATTTGGTCAAATATTTATTTAATTTCCCTCCCTTCCTTCACTCCATTTTTTGCACCTGTTCCACCTTGTTTCTCTGCTCTCTCTCCTCCTTTCCAATTCCCCCAAATTGATAAGTTTTAATTATGTTAATAGCATTTTAAGAGAACAAAGCAGCAGCGATGTTAGCGAACAGGAGACAGGACTTAAAAGCATTTTTAAAGTAATGAGCTACAAATTGTATTTGCATGCTCTGCAGCCACTCGGTGAATCTTATTTTTCAATTTGTATAAACATAAAAGTAAGGTAAGTGCAAAACGTCTCTTCTCCCCTGGCTGTATCAAATCCATTACATGTGTTTCTGTGTTTTTTTTTATCTTTCCCCACCTGGGCGGGCGTCTGGGTGGGAGAGCTGTTCACGGTCTTGGCAGCTTCCAGCACCCTGCACTCTAATGTCCCCAACTCACTGGCTGCATGCTGCTAAATCAAATTACATTTCATCAGACAAAAGCCTTTTTTTTCTACTACACCAGTGCAAATAAGATTGTTGTAAATCTAATCATAGTATAAGGTTTATTGCTTTTTCATTTGAGGGGTTTTCATTTGTTGGGCTGTTCGCCAGGTGCTGCCAACTGTCCCTGAATTACCACCAAAACAAAAAGTTACAATAAAGCTGCCCCACTCACCTGAAAAACTCATTTGTTTTATATAATTTACCTTTAATTTACATGTATCTCTGTGCTCCCTCCTTTCATCCACCTCAGCTGTTTTTTTTTTTTTTTTTTACTTCATTCTGCATCTCTTTATCATCAACATCATGCCTGCTGCTTGTCTGTCTCTGTTTTATTTCCTTAGACAGCTCCTTGGCCCTCTACTTAGCCCTCTAATTGGCCCTCTCATTGGCCCTCTCACTGGCCCCTTACTCTGAGCCCCTCACGCTGAGCTCCTTAATCTGAGCCCCTCACGCTGAGCTCCTCACTCTGACCATCTAATTTTGAGCCCCTTACTCTGAGCCCCTCACTCAGAGCCCCTGACTTCAAGCTCCTTACTCTGAGCTCCCCACTCTGAGCCTCTCTTTCTGAGCCTCTCACGCTGAGCCCCTTACTCTGAGCTCTTTACTCTGAGCCTCAAACACTGAGCCTCTTACTCTGAGCATTTCACTATGAGCCCCTACCTCTGAGCCCCTCACTCTGAGCCTCTCACTCTGAGCCTCTCACTCTGAGTCTCTCACTTTGAGCCTCTCACTGTAAGCTCTTCACTTTGACCGTCTCACTCTGAGTCTCTCACTCTGAGCCCCTCACTCTGAGCCTCTCACTCTGAACCTCTCACTGTGAGCCTCTCACTCTGAGCCTCTAAATCTTAGCCTCTAACTCTGAGCCCCTCACTCTTAGCCCCTCACTCTTAGCCTCTCACTCTGAGCCTCTCACTCTGAGCCTCTCCCTTTGAGCAACACTCTGAGTCTTTCACTCTGAGCCCCTCACTCTTAGCCCCTCACTCTTAGCCTCTCATTCTGAGCCTCTCACTCTGAGCCTCTCACTTTGAGCCACACTCTGAGTCTTTCACTCTGAGCCCCTCACTCTTAGCCTCTCACTCTGAGCCCCTCACTCTGAGCCTCTCACTCTGAGCCCCTCACTCTGAACCTCTCACTCTGAGCCTCTCACTCTGAGCCTCTCACTCTTAGCCTCTCACTCTTAGCCTCTCACTCTGAGCCTCTCACTCTTAGCCTCTCACTCTTAGCCTCTCACTCTGAGCCCCTCACTCTGAGCCCCTCACTCTTAGCTTCTCACTCTGAGCCCCTCACTCTGAGCCCCTCACTCTTAGCCTCTCACTCTGAGCCCTTCACTCTTAGCCTCTCACTCTGAGACCCTCAATCTGAGCCCCTCACTCTTAGCCTCTCACTCTGAGCCCCTCACTCTGAGCCCCTCACTCTTAGCCTCTCACTCTTAGCCTCTCACTCTGAGCCCCTCACTCTGAGCCTCTCACTCTGAGCCTCTCACTTTGAGCCACACTCTGAGTCTTTCACTCTGAGCCCATCACTCTTAGCCTCTCACTCTTAGCCTCTCACTCTGAGCCCCTCACTCTGAGCCTCTCACTCTGAGCCCCTCACTCTTAGCCTCTCACTCTGAGCCTCTCACTCTGAGCCTCTCACTTTGAGCAACACTCTGAGTCTTTCACTCTGAGCCTCTCACTCTTAGCCCCTCACTCTTAGCCTCTCATTCTGAGCCTCTCACTCTTAGCCTCTCACTCTGAGCCCCTCACTCTGAGCCTCTCACTCTGAGCCTCTCACTTTGAGCCACACTCTGAGTCTTTCACTCTGAGCCCATCACTCTTAGCCTCTCACTCTTAGCCTCTCACTCTGAGCCCCTCACTCTGAGCCCCTCACTCTTAGCCCCTCACTCTTAGCCTCTCACTCTGAGCCTCTCACTCTGAGCCTCTCACTTTGAGCAACACTCTGAGTCTTTCACTCTGAGCCTCTCACTCTTAGCCCCTCACTCTTAGCCTCTCATTCTGAGCCTCTCACTCTGAGCCTCTCACTTTGAGCCACACTCTGAGTCTTTCACTCTGAGCCCCTCACTCTTAGCCTCTCACTCTGAGCCCCTCACTCTGAGCCTCTCACTCTGAGCCCCTCACTCTGAACCTCTCACTCTGAGCCTCTCACTCTGAGCCTCTCACTCTTAGCCTCTCACTCTGAGCCTCTCACTCTTAGCCTCTCACTCTTAGCCTCTCACTCTGAGCCCCTCACTCTGAGCCCCTCACTCTTAGCTTCTCACTCTGAGCCCCTCACTCTGAGCCCCTCACTCTTAGCCTCTCACTCTGAGCCCTTCACTCTTAGCCTCTCACTCTGAGACCCTCAATCTGAGCCCCTCACTCTTAGCCTCTCACTCTGAGCCCCTCACTCTGAGCCCCTCACTCTTAGCCTCTCACTCTTAGCCTCTCACTCTGAGCCCCTCACTCTGAGCCTCTCACTCTGAGCCTCTCACTTTGAGCCACACTCTGAGTCTTTCACTCTGAGCCCATCACTCTTAGCCTCTCACTCTTAGCCTCTCACTCTGAGCCCCTCACTCTGAGCCTCTCACTCTGAGCCTCTCACTTTGAGCCACACTCTGAGTCTTTCACTCTTAGCCTCTCACTCTGAGCCTCTCACTCTGAGCCCCTCACTCTGAACCTCTCACTCTGAGCCTCTCACTCTGAGCCTCTCACTCTTAGCCTCTCACTCTGAGCCTCTCACTCTGAGCCTCTCACTCTGAGCCTCTCACTCTTAGCCTCTCACTCTTAGCCTCTCACTCTGAGCCTCTCACTCTGAGCCCCTCACTCTTAGCCTCTCACTCTGAGCCCCTCACTCTGAGCCCCTCACTCTTAGCTTCTCACTCGGAGCCCCTCACTCTGAGCCCCTCACTCTTAGCCTCTCACTCTGAGCCCCTCACTCTGAGCCTCTCACTCTTAGCCTCTCACTCTGAGCCCCTCACTCTTAGCCTCTCACTCTTGGCCCCTCACTCTGAGCCCCTCACTCTTAGCCTCTCACTCTGAGCTCCTCACTCTGACCCTCTAATTTTGAGCCCCTCACTCTTAGCCTCTCACTCTTAGCCTCTCACTCTTAGCCTCTCACTCTTAGCTCCTCACCCTGAGCCCCTCTTTTTTAGCCCCTCACTCTGAGCCCCTCACGCTGAGCTAACCACAACTCTGAATAAATTTTTGGATCAGACCATGCTCCCTGGGGCAGATCTGCACCCAATTCTCTCTTTTTTGATTTTTATACTTCCACTTCTCTCACAGTTAATCTCAAAATCCATCTGAGGAACATTTAAAAAGTTAAAAAGGACTGTTTTTGACAGAAACAGAGTTTGAGCAAAAGGCTTTATGTTTGTACTCGGGTTCAGGGTCAGAACAGCGTGTGGAGTGTGTGTAGCTGGTTGTGACCTGATGTGACGTACAGCATACCTACTGGTGAAGAATGATGACTGTCGTTCTCCTCAGATTATTTTTATTGACCTGACACATTTCTACTTTTTCAACCATTTTTTAAAAAATTTATACGGTACTAATACTGAGATCCACTTTAGTGTTTCTGAGCTAGACAGGTCAGGTACCAAATCCCTCCAAGCCTACAGAGGCAAAGTTTAGAGCTGGTTCAATCCTGATACAGGCCTAATCCTAGCTTTATTCTCATTCCTCAAGTTGAAGTGTAAACAACAGCCACAAACAGGAGAGTACGTCATTGTAAAGCTCCTTTATGTCTGTACCCTGACATGTCTGTGTACATCAGCATAATCATACAATCTGATGAATCCATCAAATGATGGGTTCAAGGGTTAATACATGACAGAAAAAAATTAAATAAATAAATAAATAAATAAATAAATAAATATGTGATTGTTCCCATTTGACCCATCTATGGAAGCCCATTTCCACCTGCTAAATTAATAAAAATTCAAATTTGGCTTTGTAAAGTTTTTTTTTTTTAATTCTTTATTTATTTAATTTTGCTCATATTAGTCATAATTATGATATAATAAAGTCATAATTATGATACAGTAGAAGAAACCTTACTATTTCATAATCATGACTTTATTATCTCATTATTTTGACTTTTTGTCTCATTATTTTGACTTTTTGTCTCATTGTTATGACTTAATATGGGCAACGGGAAAAAACCTCAAAAAAGCCTTAAGTCTTAATTTTTAATCAGAAATGGGCTTCCACACACATCTGTGGCTAGTCGAGGGAAAAAAAAAAAGAAAAAGATCTTCTGGGGAACTTTAAAATTCTGTATCCGAAGAAGTCTCACAATAAAACTACAGAAAAATAAGAAATGACAGGTAAGCGTGTCTGTTTGTTTTCTTTTTTGTCTGTGTTTGTGTTTGTGTGTGTGTGTGTGTGTGTGTGTGTGTGTGTGTGTGTGTGTGTGTGTGTGTGTGTGTGCGCGTGCGTGCGTGCATGTGTGTGTGTCTCAGAGTGTGTTTTCTGTTTGTGTCTGTACCAGCACCTGGATGCCTGTGTGCCTATTGGATTGGTGACAGAGTGGTGTATCATCCATTACCTGATGGAGAGTGACAGATGACTTCCTTTATGAGCCCATGCCCCATGCGTGTGTATGGATGTGTTCATTCTGAGCAGTGATAGAGAGAAGGTGCTGTGGATGTGGCTGTTGCAGGTGAGGTGGGTTTCTTTGTAGCTCTGTGTATGGCAGAAGCAGAGAAACAGGAAACTTTTGAAAACAGTTTTCAGATGGACAAAAAACCCTGGTGGTTTTAGCTACCTCATCAAATGAGGGTAGTGTTAGGTCTTTTGCTCCTCCTGCAAACCATCCTGCAGCCTTCCTCCACCCCAGCACCACCTGTTGGGCTTACTGCCAATGATTCTCACTCACTTCTGACCCTGAAGGACTTTGCTGCTGCTCTACCATCCTTGAATTTTCATGTTTGCACATGGAAGACATGAAATTCAGAGAGGAGGTCCACATTTGGAGATGTGTGATTCTGCTGCTGCCCCTCAGCACCCCTTGCTGTAAAAATGTTCCTGTGGCTATGGGCAAGCGTGTTGAGAAGGAATCCACTGGCACCACATTTAGCTCAGGCCAAAGGTCAATTCTGGTGCTGCTGATCAACGATGTGCCTCAGGTGTACGCACAGCCACCGCAGGAAGGAGTGATGCAGGGAGAGGAGAGGGGAGGAGGAGGAGCAGAGCTCCTCTCACCCATCAGGATCCCACAATAGTTGTGTTATTTGATCAGTTTGTGGGGGACAGTTAGCTGTTAGCTGTGGAGCTAGCTGCTGTACTCTAACACAGAGAGCTGGTTAAATTCGTGTTTATGCGTTAAAGTCTGTGTAGGAACAAACGTTACATTAATGAAGTTTTGGCATTTGAATTACAGAGATTTAGGGCAGTTACTGATGAAAACTACAGGCACAGTTCAAGACCCCTTTGGTTTATATTAAACTGTTTGTGACTCCTCACTCTGCTGTGAGGCTCCGTGCACATGTGCAGCACTGACACACATATGGAGTGGACACACAGCATCAGAGTCAAACAGAGTCAAACACCACAGTGCAGAGGGACAAATCTAAATCATCTATCTATCTATCTAATAATCAACATTTCTAATGACAAGACATCTACACAAACTAGGTATTAGGAACCCCCCCCCGGGACGTGCCCCACAGTTTGAAACCACTACTGTAGACTAAAGCAAAATGAAATGAGTTGTTTCCTGTAGTTTTGTTGCACATCTGTCAAATGAAAGAAAATAATTGCTAAGTTTGTTTATGAGACAGATTTCATCCATCTTTTACTGCATCTCCTTCAAACACCAAACTTCACAAAAACTGCATCAGATCCTTATTCCAGTTCTGATTACTGTGACTACAGATAAATCATAAACACTTTGAAGCACTCGACTAATCTGAATTTTTATGTTCAGAGATGTATAATCCAGGCTTTAACCTCTTTAATCCCACCTTCTCTTTTTTAAAAGAATTTAAAAATGTTTGAACGTTTGAAATGATGAGAGTAAATCTCTTTAAATGTTTTATCTTGAGTAAGAGCTGCAAGCAGCACACAATCAAACACTCACAAACACAGTTCATGTTATTTAGCCTTTATTAAATAATAATAATAACATTAAAAAAAGAAATTCTCCTGTACAAAGTCTACAAACAACAGTTTGAGTTATCTGGCCAGTGCCATGTGTGTTTCTGTGTGTGTGTGTGTGTGTGTGTGTGTGTGTGTGTGTGTGTGTGTGTGTGTGTGTGTCCACCATCGAGACAAAAGAGGTAATACTAACTGGACTTCCAGAAGAACAAGTGTAAAACAAGGAGAGAGAGAGATAGAGAGAGAGAGAGAGAGAGAGAGAGAGAGAGAGAGAGAGAGAGAGAGAGAGAGAGAGAGAGAGAGAAAGAGAGAAAGAGAATACAAGAGGCTTGTGTGTGAATGTGTTTCCCAATATTTCTCTTTGCTTTCTTATTCAGGTGTGTGTGGAGGGAGGAAGAGTGTATGTTAAATGAAAGTGAGGGAGAGAGAGATAGAGAGACTTAAAAAGAGAGCTCCAAGGCACTTGGAAAACAGTCCAATGAAAATGCAGATAAATAGACGGAAAAGTCCTTTATCTCTCTCTCCGTTTCACCCTGCCTTCATGTTAATGTTCGTGACAGCCTTTCATCCCTGCTTTTCTCTGTCTAACAGGTCTGCTCTCTGCCCGTCCTTTAGAGATGAGGGGAAACACAAAGAGTGTTTGACATGTTTGGCACTTTTTCCTTTTCCCTCTTTAACTCCTTCATTTTTGTCATTCTCTCGAGATGTTGAGCTTCATTTTGTTTATCTGCTGTCTGTGTGGGTTCATCTGTCAGAGTTGATACGTCAAATTTACATGCTGAGAATCACCTGCATACAAGCTGAGCAGTCTCTGTTTCAATGAGCCATTCAATGAGTGTCTTTTAATGCACTGACTGACTTTGTTAACAGGACTGTGGTTTGAAATGAAAATATCATTCAACAGATGCTTTCAAACAAATCCATGTAGATCTGTTTTCCTCAACACATCCAGACTCCGGCTGTAAAAGATATTGCTTCATCACTCTTTGCAGAGTAAGCTTTACTTTAGTGATGCTTTTTAGGCCAAACACAGACAATGCTCCATGGCTGCATGAAGTTTAGGTGAACACAGCATGAGCTGACTGACTCTGTGCTAAGGGATACCTCTACAAGATGCTTCATGTAAAACATTTCAGAGTGGGCAGCTCTTTGATGACACACAGCTTATCGTAGCCTACAAGCTAACCACAGAGAAAATTGATAACTCAGTTCTGATAAATTTACAACTTGATTCTCATGATCTGACGTTATTCTTGTAAACTGACATTGCCTGGTTGTAACTCTTGGGGGATAAGTGACTTTGCTTTTCTTAGTTTAACTTTTCCTCTTAGTTTTGATGTTACAGCAGGAAACTTTGCAAACATAACTGCTGTTCTTCCTCTCTCTCCTTGTATTCTTCTGGTCACATCCATCTTTCTGTGTTTATGTTGAAGACGTGTTATGGTGTGTGTGTGTGTGTGTGTGTGTGTGTGTGTGTGTGTGTGTGTGTGTGTGTGTGTGTGTGTGTGTGTGTGTGTGTGTGTGTCTCCTGCTCATCAGTCCCTCCGGCAGCACTGGCCCTCCTCGATGGCTGTCCTCCGATACAGCGTATACTGTAGTTAGCTTAAGGCTCGATTGTGTGTCCAAGAAAGTTGTCGGTACGATGTCCATTCTTCTCCTTTAGTCATTCCTTCTGTAGTGTTCTTTGACTGTCTTTCACTCAGGGGGTGTCAATGAGTGTGGTGAATAAAGGCAGGATGATTCATCAAACTGAGTCCACTCTCAGCCTCTTGAACACTTGATTAGACCACCTGTGCACATGCACAGCTCTTTGGCAATCCATAGGTTGCAATAAAACAATCACTGACATTTTTCACACAGTGTCTATCCCTCATTTGGGCTTCACACAGTTTGGAAAGCAAAAAATATAGATATATACCAAAGACAAACTCTAGAATACTGAATCTAAAAGCACAACTCCATAACAGCATGTTAGATTTAGATAAACCTCTGATTTTCTGTCTGCCTTCATTATTCCTCGACTCTTTGTGAAGACTGATACTCTGTAATGGAACAACGTGCCAAAGTAGAAATACAACTAAAGGAACAGTTAAGACCATGGAGTCCAACACGGTGCTAAAGAAAGTCTAAAAAATGACGCAAGAGCTCTAAAGGGCAGCTAAAAACTGAAGCTTTCTTCACCTTTTTCCATACTGACACATGTCTAAAACAAAAACAATCACCATTACTCTTCAATGCCACTGGTTTCACAAAGCGCAGACCAAACGCAGACACAGGAGCAAGCAAGCGCTGTATGGCAGGCTAAAGGACGTCTAAAACTCCAGGAACTCATATCAAAAACTTTCAAAAACAGAAAAAACACAAGGTCCTCTGTCAGCCTCTTTTCCTTCTTTGCCTTTAGAAATCTAGATTCATTTGAGTTCTGTGGTTTGATATCTTTCAACTTCTTGCATGGGATAGGCTTTCACTTGATATGTGTTGATTTAAGTCTCAAGTTCTTACTGGTGCCCAAGTCTTCAACAGTCATTCTGATTTCTGCATGCCATCTCTACTGACCACATTCAGTTCAAGCAAATAAGCGCAAATGTCTTATTGGCCCTCTGCAGAGCCATGGAGACACGTCAGTGAGATCCAAGTCTTCATTAAGAACCCCATGAGCAGCGTTTTCCCCAAACACCCCAGCCTCTGGGCTCACATCTGGGGTCCAAACGTCCAGATTGTCATGGCTGCTGTCATCTGCTTCGTTTGCAGCTTCACTGCAGTGGCTGGTGGGTTAAATTCTATGCTAGATCCATCATTAATATTCATTTATTCATTCCTTCATTCATTCATTCACAGGCTTTTAGCGTCAAGCAGGCTCTCTCCTGCAGGCGGAGGAGAAATGGTTATCAAAGGGAGACCAAGCTCACTGTTCCCCAAGTTTGGGCCTCCTGTTGTCTAGGAATCAAAGTCACGTGTTCCTATTGGCTCACAAAAAGGTGGGGTCAAGTGTCACCCCTTTAGACATCAGAGCAGGAAGGGGGGGGGGGGGGGGCAGATAGTGCTTCTATTTCATATGTCCTTTGTCCAAATGTAGGATAAAATCACTTCTGTTGAGGAAAAAGACATGGTTGGTCTCAGTCTCCTCTTCATGCCTCAGAGCAGCACCTCTGCTGGTTGATCTTCACTTTATGCTTTATCCCGTCGTACAGCTCAAAGTTGTAGTTTTCCAGTGTCGTGGAGGAGCGTGAAGAGAGCCCGCTGTAGGAGCACGTGCAGTAGAGGAGCAGCCCCGCACAAACTGCACCTAGCAGGACGCCAAGTGAACTCATTACGATGATGGTGAGGAGGATGGGGTCCAGTGTGTAGAGCCAGGCATTGTCTTTGTCTTTCTCTGACACCAGGGTGACGGATGGGGGGCCCATGTCTGAGGAGGGGGTGGAGAGCGAAGACGGCCATCCTGGAAAGATATCCCCTGAAGAAAAACAGGACACTTTAGATAACAGCCTCATTACATCATTACAAAGTGTAAAAACTGCAGAAAGCATCCTGTCCTGGTCTTCAATTAGAAGACCAGGACAGTCTGCTGAGAGTGGCTGCTAGAAACATCAGAAGGGCCAAAGACCACGAGCCATCACTCAAAAAATCTGCTGGGTTTGAGGTTAACCTTGAGTGCAAACCAACAGATGCTCCTTTGGTTGTCAGGCTGATGGGAGCACCTTAGATGAGCACAACAAATCTGCTTATAATTGGTTTCAACATTCTCCATTGGTCATTTGTTGAGTTTTACTGAGGCGTCATTCAAGGCCAGACACTTCTCCACAAGGCTACTGACCCAACAGAGGATCACTTTTTACTCAAGGTGGACAACTGTTGTTGCAAAACTCAAAAAAGAAATTACAAAAGTGGCACTGACAGCTTGGTCTGCAGCAAATCAGTGTTCACATCAGTTTGCTGCAGACAGTATATCAAAGCATTCTGTGTAGCAAAGTGAAAGAGGCTAGCAACACCACTTACTAACAGGGTTGGGGTGCTGGCTTCATGAAACGACTTGTAACTCCAACAGGTGAGCAGTAAAGCTAACTGAAGTTATCCACAGTAAGCCTGTAAGCTTGAGCTCAGGGAAAACAAACCCTCACCACATGCATCTGGGGATTGTGTGATGTAAGAAGATATCTCAAGGAGAGGTCACATTAGTTGTTACTGATGACTTCTGGGCCATTTCGGAGCAGAAAGACTTTAACTTCTCAGGCAGGTATTTAAAAATGAAATTACTGATTATAATGGATCCGTTTTAACCAATAAGTGGATTTTTTTCCTGTTCAGTTTTAAAATGGACCACCTTCGAGCTCAGGAGCTGCACCTTAGACATGTATCTCTGAAGCTATTTTGTATGTTTTGTATGAATTCACCAGCAAGAACGAGACAGGGAAAGGAGAGGTTGGCACAGGACTTGAGGTGAGGTCTTAAAATTAAATGAGTGAAAACTTACAATATGGATTACATTATGCTGTAAACAGAGCTGACAGTGCCTGAACTTAAATACATCTGTAAATAACTTCTTAAATGTCTACATTCTGTTGGAAAAAAAACTAACAGATTTTTTTTTTCTTTTGTTAGTCAAATTCTGTACGTACATTACTATATTTAATGTTGTAAATACATTAATGTCATGCAGGGACATCAAAGACCTGAGGCAGAGAGTCAAAGTGAGGGAGAGTCTGGAGCAGACCAACAGGTAAGAGAGAGTAAAATAATACGAGATGTTTAATAGGAGTTTACAAAAAAAATAAATAAATAAATAAAAAATGGAAACGTGGAATGCTTGCTTGTAGTAAGTGCAGTCCTGTGACATTGTGACTTTTCCTGTCCCACCAATGTAAAACTCATTCCTACGCTCTTGTACATCACATCACCAAAGACTGTGTAGCTGTAGTTATTAAAGTAATCAAGTCTCTGTCGTCTCTACACAACATCTCCTCTGTGACAGTGAACCATGTTACCAAAGCAAACCAGACGCATCTGTTCAACATAAGCTAATATTAGCTGATGTAAGTTAGCCATGTTGTACTGTAGCAACAAAGCTAACACTATAACTCTGTGTTACATTCAACAGGAGGCTTTTATTGCTTATAGATTTACATTTTATTTTAGATGTAGATTTCCTCCTAACTCCTGCAGTCTGCCTTTAGGGAAATTCATTAGAGGCAAATGCTCCACAGTACTGCTGATATACTGGAAAACAGCTAATTGTGCTAACCACAGCCCCAGTTGTTGTTGACTTGAGAAATATGGAAACGTAATGAAAAGAATCACAGTGAAGGTGCTCTCTGCTGCCGTGTGTGTGCTGGAGGGTGCACAGCCAGTTGGCATAAGCAATCATGCTAATCCACTTAATGAATGTATACTCATGAACAAGCCAATCCTCTATTAAGTAGTGCATTAAGAGTGTTTTATGGTGGAGCGCGCGCACACACACACACACACACACACACACACACACACACACACACACACACACACACACACACACACACACACACACACACACACACAGAAAAGCATTTAACAGACAGTAGACAGACTTGTTTAGTGAGGTAAAGGCTGAGTATTCTCCTTCTATCTGTCAAGGGGAACACACTTACACACACTTAAAGACACACTGTTCGCACAATGTTCACACACACACACACACACACACACACACACACACACACACACACACACACACACACACACACACACACACACTGGTAGTAAACAGTGATTGTAACAGACAGATGTTTTGGAGGTACCCAGGAGGAAGCTGTCTGTCTCGCTTTGTCTGCCACAGAATATGAAAGAGGATGAGGAGGGAAACACACACTCACATGCCCACATGTGCACACAGACACATTTTGAGCACTCTCACACACTCTGCCCTGTCTACACACACACACACACACACACACACATACATCAGAGATCGCCTGTCACTGCTGCCACGGGCTTTTCATCATGGATTTACAAGTAGAACGAAGAGCCGTGGGCATGCCTCTGCTTAAAGAGCTATTTCACTGTTCTTTGGGTGAGACTTGTAAAGCAGCTGGTATCGCCTCGGGCTCAGAAAGAGGAAAAGAAGAGGAGCAGAAAAGATGAGGAGAAAGCTCACCTCTATCGATGGGGGGCTCGGGGTTGAAAACCGGATCTTTTCCAAAATCCATGGGCCGGGGATCTGTTCAAGACAGGAAATAACAGCATTAATCTCCACCATCCAGTCAAGTCCACAACATGCTGAGATAACATCCCTCCCCCTTTGTTAGGTACAGCTCAAAGCTAACGTTTGTAGACTGAAAGCAAAGTACAAATAGAGCTCAACAATGGTCAGGACATCCAGGGAAAAACAGCATCCAGGGTTACTGAACATTTCAACAAGACTACCTGCTTCAAGCCAGGGAGGTTCATTATGAGACAGGCTTCACTGCTCTTTTTATTTACTTAGAAATGAAAACAGAGACAGGAGATTAAGAGGCTTAGAAAATGAGATATGGAAAGAGAAAAATAGGCTGGAAGGAGCATAAAGTGTGAAAAAAAACCCAGCAAGAAACTGTTTCATAAAAAAATATCACTTTTATTACCTTCACATTCTCAACAGTACATTTTCTTTTTACTCCAAGACCGTGAGATTCAACAAGCTAAAACAACACATTATATTCCCAGGCAGGCTGAAGTGCAAAGCTTTGAAAGGTTTGGAAGCTCAATTCTGCTTCATTCAAGGAAACTGATACTTAAAACCCTCAGGAAAAATACCATCCAGCAATTTCATAATCTGATAAACAGCTATCATCCTTTATTGCTGGAGCAGAAGAGCCTAAACAACACGTCATGGAGTAAAACTCTAATAGATGTTCAAAAGACATGAGGTAAAAAACCAATTCATGAAAAAATACCGAGCTTAATTTCCTGTTAAAGATTAAATATCATTTTTATGAAACAAAATTAGCATCATAGCATCCAGATTATACATTCACAAAAAGTAACATTCTGAACTTTAAATGCTCCTTAGTGTCTGAATAATGATGAGAGATTCTGGATGAAATGGACTTAAATGTATGAGGCTCCTTCCAAACTGATCCAAACAATAAAGAAGATGATAGACCCTCTCCATGTTAGCTCCAGTGTGCTCTCAGATGTTCAATATGAGTTTAATTATTTCATCATTTGATTGGGAGGATGTGTGCCTCTGTTGGCCTTTTCTACTGCTCAGTCCACAGCCATCCAGAAGAGAGGTTCATCAAGTCCTGATGCTGATACAGAAATCCACAGCCAGCTGAAACCTGCTCCAGTGTAACTTAAACTCAGTTACTGTTCGGCTGCAGGACGGAGATGTAAAGCTCATTTTAATGAGGATGTCTTGTTGTCTCTGAACAGACTGAAAACAACTGCTTCTAACTTCCATTAATCAACTAACAGCTGCATAAAAGTACTGAAAATATGACAAACTGTCTGGAGCAGCTGTGGTGATGAAGCAAAGGGGATCATCAACCACAACATCCTGTTAGAATAAAAGTGATGTGAGGATATCTGTGACTAAAGGAGGTGTAAAAATGAGAGCATCACAATTCCAAAGAACTCACTGCTGCTGAAATCCTAACTCATCTATCTTAGCCAGTGCAACCCCAACATGTAAGCAGTACAAGAAGCTTTGACTGAGCTTTGGTGAAACCGGGTGCTGGTCTCATCTTCTCTGATGCAGAGTAAGCACTCAGGAGTCAAAGTAACAGCTCTGTGACTGAAGACAGGTGTGTATGATTATGCAAATAACCCCTTCAAAGCCTGTAGAGAGCGTAAACTTGACGATGTCAAAGTTCAGAGTCATTTAAGCTCATCTTTACTGAAACCATATTAGAAAAAGATCTTTCTTTAAAAGCATCCAACAACAAGAAATCTACCCATCAAAAACTTCACATCATATATGAGAGCCATCACCTTATTAGAAGTGACATTTCAAAGGTAGATAATCCAAAAACTCAACATGTGGTTCAACAATCCATGTAGAATCAGGTCAAAGTGTTAAGAAAGAGACATGAAACATGCAGAGGATTCAACAGGTGCATCAACACGCAGGTGAAACCTTAAAGTGCCCTCAGGTTATGAACATGATTTTAAATAATGTTCAACAAGGAGCTCAGATGCATATGGCGAAAGCCCTTGAACAGGCAGCCCAGGTTCAGGTCTGGCTTGTGGTGACTTTCCCACATGTCACTCCCCACTCTCACCCTGTTTCCTGCTCTACCCACTGTCCTGTCCTCTCACATTAAAGACATAAAAATCATGAAAACAAATAAATAATGTTCAACAAAACCTTAAGAAAAAAAAAACACGTTGTTTTATTGACTGTGAAACTAATTTTCACAATTTTGGAGCTGCTAATTATCCCTGAAATGAAAAATACCTGCTTTCACAATACGGCTCACTCCATCAGAGTTGCACTGTACTGTATGTTTAAGTGTTTCATTGAGGTCTGAGTGAATAGTACCCATCTTGTGTGACTCGTCCTACAGCTGTGTCCATATACAGGCAACGACAAACTCCCCCAGTGTGCAAATTTATTTCTTAAATGAAGACATGGCAGAAAAAGAAAGAAAGAAAGAAAGAAAGCGGGATCATGAGATAGATGATCGGACACTCTTTGGCCGACTGTTGAACACTCTGAATGATCCTGGCTTAAAGCCCTCAGGCTAGGATCCTGAAAAGCATCATCATGTGGATCTGAAGGAAGATTTAAACTCCCCGTAGTCCCATTTTGTCTCCACTGTCCAATTAGTAAAGAGAATCATAAAAAGAGGGTGATTCTATTCAGGCAAAGGCATGGATGGCTCTTTGGCACCATAAGCTGTTGCAGTGGGGGCCTGAGGACCTGTTAGAGTGCTTTCACTCATAATATTTCTGCAGAACACAGGAGGAGGCAGAATTGAAGAAAAAAAAAAGGGGGATGGCCCAAGGGCGAGAAGTGCTTACTGCGGGGTTTTATGAATGCAATCAGCTCCATTAACTAATTGGAAATATTAAAAGGCTTCAAAGTAGTCTGTGATGGAGAGAGGGTGGGGGTGGCTGATTTAAAAGCACTGCATGAGATGGCGCCAGCACATTTTCCAAATCTTGCAAAAAGTTTGACAGAGAGAGAGAGGGAGAGAATGAAAGAGAAAAGTGCACAAGTAGCACAACATAAATACAGTCATATTTCATTTCTCCATTTGAATTTGGGCCTCTTATTGATCAGGTTAGAGCAGAGGGCTGTTCCAATGACTCACATAATGTGTAAATCATACACAAGTCGATTGAAGTGGAAGGCAGAGGGGATGGATCTGCAGCAACAAATAACTAAAATACTTGTTGACTAAAGCACAAAATCACACTTTATGAGACACAATTTGATGGAATAAGTCGATATGTAGAGCTGCAGAGGAGATGCACTCTTGAACATGGCTGAAACAATGATTGAATTAGTGGAGCTGATGGATTGTTTTGCTCACACAGATCAGTGCTGGTTATGGTGTATGCATGCTGTGCTCATGTGTCTCTACCACTCAGTGTGTTCTGTAAAAGACTTCTTTCATCTGCTTTTGTTTGAAACAACCTGCCCTCCTCCTTTTATTCTCCTCCTCCTTCAATCCAAACCCCTAACCTGCCTCCCTGTTAGCCTTTCTCTCCTAGTATGGGGGGGGGGGGGGGGTCTATCTTTAGTAAGAACAGAAAGCTGTTTTTCTCTCTCTCCTTCTTTCATCTTCTTCCATCTCTGGGCGCATTCTTTGGAGGAAAAGGGGGCTCGCTTAATGGGCCCTTCTCCTCTGAGAGCTTTTGCTCTCCTCCATTTCTGCCTCTCATTTTCTCCACTCTGTTTTCTTTTTCGTTTCTTTCTTTTTTTTGCTGGGAGGATTTGCAATGAAGGGAAGGAGTAGAATAGGAAAAAGCAGGGTTTTGATAAAAAGCTAGGGGATTTGGGCATGAACAAAATGATGTAGGGTGAAAGCACACAAAGCACAATGGTGAGCTGCAAGAATCCAAGAAAAATAAGAACCCCAGTGGGGTACTCCATTTCACAAACATGGATGTGAATAAAAGGTGATACTGTGCCTCCTAATATCAAACCAACGGTGTCAGCTATACATACTGGCATGTTTTCATGTCTCATTCAAGATAGAGGCTGATTGCTTTAACCACTGGCACACTACATGGCTTAATCCACTCAATGATATGACATGAAATAAAAGTCTAGAAAAGTCATTAAGATCATCTCAGTGAATGCAGTCAAGGAGTGGAGATATTAGACATCATATTAGACATCATATAATACACCAAATAGCTGTTTGCCCACTGTAATATCTGATTACAAACAAAACAAATTTCATAACCATGACAAAACACTTTCATTCATATTAAGATTCACAGCTAATGTAAGAAATCATCGAAGCCTTCAATAAATGATTATTGAGGCACGTCAAAGTGCTAAAGTTACTCTCAACACCACAAAATAACATGTGAGCAACCATCAAATCTTCATCATGGTTGCTAACGCCAACTCATTTTCCTTCATGAATACAGAAAGTCACTGAAAAACATTAATGCAGAAACACACAGTAAGACTGGAGGCCAGATCATATTAAAGATGGGGTATTGTGCTTTTTTAAGGCTGGACACTGTCCCTCTGAGCACCCTTACATGATTAACAACTAAAAAAAGCAAACCCTTACATTTCACATCAGCGCTTTAAAAACACAGCCTCTGTCTGAAAACTCTGTCTTTTAGCTGCTGTCTCTTTACGGCTCCCCACTCTACAAACCCCCCGTCACTCTGATTGGCAAGCATATTTGAGACTTTTGAACCAGTGCTATGGTCAGACCTTGGTGTTTGAGGCCCACTCCAACATGTAACGAAGGTTATTATGCCATGACCCCACCATTCTATTCTATTTATTTAAGTCTGGAGAAGAGCTGGTGCTATTTTTGGAACAGACTTTTTTATCAGTTTACAGACAGGATCAAGGATTTGTAAATCATGTGGATATTCAGTGTATGGACATCCAGGACAGTAACTTTATGTCCATGTTTAAATATAGGAAAGCATGATACCCCCTCTTTAAACAATGAAAGCAGGCTGTGTTTTGTTAAACCATGGAGATGAAATGAGCAGGGATGAAGCTTTCCCTCCAAACGTACTGGTCAACAGAAACAAAACTCAAAAACTTTTACAACCAAATGGACCACACTTTAGGGGAAACCTGACTACAATGACAAATATGCTGAAAATAACAAATAATTAGAAGAAAAACCGGAAAAAAATGATGGACAAATACATCTGGAGGGTTAGACTTAAGAAACGAAGGACAGCAGCTTTAGATACTGAGCACAGAGGTTTGAGTCAAGCTCCTCTTTGTGAACAGAACATACTATTATGGTTGTTTTTTTAACATTAACAGACAGGCATATGATTATCCATAAGATCCAGGTGGAAACAGAGTCCATTCATACATTGATTCAACTCAACCACACATCTAAGGTACAGTCACAGTTTAAATGCTAAATGAAATTGTAAATGAAAAATACACTCTGAAACAACAGACGTTGAATTATTAGTCAGTCAACATTTAGTTATGGACAGTGTATATGCTTGTTTTTGAGCCTCAGTGTCTGTCTGGCTCCTGCAGGACGTGGTGTAAGCTGTCGTGTCCCACTTCGCCCTTATGTAGAGAACAGCAGGACACTGATATCCCTCCAGTCCAAGGACCAAAGAGGGCTCTCATGGTGTGCTGTCTTTCTGTCACGGCTGGACAGACAACACTAATTCTTCCTCCACCTTCTTCTGCTCTTAATCTGTCCCTGTCCCTCCAAGTCCCTGCAGGCTCATGGACAAACAAACAGCAGCTTCATTCAGACAGCTGAGGAAATGGGCTTCTCTCTTTATGCAGCAGACACTGTGACTTCTATCTCCTTGCGCCTGTGTGTAAATCCACTCTCTGTCAGGCTGAGTGTTTAGAAATAGGCAGTCTCCAAGCTGCAGACCACAGCAGGGCAAACAAATCCCTGTAGAGAGGGAAAACAGGCTGAGGCTACACTGCAGACACATTTCTTTTCAGTCTGAGAGCCACACGACCAATGATGTACTTCATATTCTGATCATAACCCATCTTCTATTCAAGTTGGAGAGCCAGGTAAGTGCATCGAAGAAGTCTGAGTCTCCACAGTGATGAATGTTGGTTAAGTTTGATACAGAGAGTTCATTTTGCCAGATGTAGCCAGCAGATTAAGTTGGAAAGTTGCCTCCTGTTTCAGTTGAACAGATCAGTCACCATAAAGCAGAGTTTCTTCCAGGTTGATTTCCATCAGTGTGGAATGGAGCTCATTCTGCTCACTGCTGTAGGTCTTTCAGGGGACTCCTACACCCTTTGAGTTGAATTAAGCATCCAAAATATCTTTCATTCAGGACTCGTGGAGTCATTTTCAGCACTGGGAATCATAGCTGCCGTCTTTCTCCAGTTTGATGGTAAGCATGGGGTCAAGACTGGGTGCAGCACCTGAGGACAGGTGGTTTTGGTTGGGGCAGTGGATCAGGTTATAGCTGGGGTTTTGGTTCTGGTAGCAGTTTTGGTGAACTTGCAGGTTTTGATGTTGGCTCTTGTGGTACATCACTGAATGATGATGACTACTAGTGGTCTTCTGGGTCGCCCAGTGGTATCGGTGGCAGCACAGTATCACAGCCACAGTTACAATGACCAGCAGAAGGAGGGCACCGCCTCCTGCCAACACATAGTACCAGTAGGCGGGGAGAGGTGGCACCGCTACTGTGTCTACTGTGGGCTCCATTCCAGACATGGCACCCCCTGGAGGGCAGGAGGACACATTACTAGGTGGCACAATGAATGAGGGAGGCAGGCAGGCATGCAGACCGCAACGGAGAAATACCTTTTTATGACCATTCAGTAAACCCTGTTCCTGGACAACCTTTGTCAAACCTTGTGTGGGTCCATATCCAGAAAGGCCAGTCTGGCTTTGACTACAAACTGAATGGATCACATGAGGCTGTAGTTTGGGAGACACATTACAAATTTAGAGTTTGAATGGTTGTTTGAAGCCCTTCCAATCCTGATAAACATCCTCAGCAAATATATAAAGTCTGTTATGGATTGAAGAGCATGTTTTCCATCCTATTTGACACCTGAAGCAGAATCATGACTGGTTAACTAGCTTGTAATCTGCAGCTGCATTAGCATGGGTCCACAGCCAAGTACACAACATCACTATGTTAAAACGGCACTGTCTTCATAGACTGCTCGATGTTTCAGCTGATGACTTTTTGCTGAGCATATTACATCTCAAAGTTTTATTTTGTAGAAAGTTGTGTCCTCTGAACCATCTGTGACTCCTCTGTTGTTGAGTTTTTGAGTCTCTGGAACAGTTAGAGTGCTACAGTGCTAATGCTCGTTTTTAAGAAACCTTTAGCATGAGCTGATTCTATCCGTCATATCAGCTTTAAAATGCTTTGTTCTGTAAGTCTCTACTTGAAAAATAAAGTCTTTATCAATGTTTTTGGTGCTAAATGGGAAATGTGTGTCACTGTTCAGTGATTTAAGTATAAAGCTTAACAGACACTCAACGTAAAATACAGGTTTGGGACCAGAAACTGCATTTTTGATTTATGAGTTACAAAAACCTGTCTCTCATAAACATGATAAATCATTTTATTAAAAATTTAAAAAAGTTTAAATTTGTTTTAAAATGTATTCGGCCCCCCATAAGAATTTTCATTCATTACCGGGAGCTGAAGTTATTTTTTTCTGGCGCTTTAAAATGTCTGGAAATTATCCACACACTTTTTAATTTTTTTTATCAGGAAAATCATTGTTTTTTTTCATAAGGTTACGGTAAGAATAACATTTGAATCGTAACTCATTTTTAAAATGAGTATTTTCTGCATTGAACGAATGCATTGGTCAGCTTTACAGGGTTAACCTCCCTGGCTAACTTCTATAGTTCGTAACCACGCCCACCATTATGCAAATCCATGCAGAGCTCCTGGTCTTACTTTCTTCAAAAAAGGAGTCTTAGAAATATCCTCTGTAACAGCTTGATCAGGGGTTTGTGTTTATTTATTATTTTTTAACCTGTCTCTAGTGGACACTGGGGAAACTACAGTTTTGGCACTTCTGTACCGGCTTCATTTCTCAATTCTGGAGGTTGGTCTGGACTTAGTGAATGGTCAGTGACTGCACAATGAGATGAATATATTTATTCCTGCCATAATGCCATGAAGACCTAACATCTAAACAGACCAGCAGGCATTAAGAATATCATCTTGCAGATTTAGCTCACTTTGTCATTACTTACTATAATTATAAGTATAATTGGTATGCCAAGTCATTTAAGGTCTTCATTTTCCATTCAACAGCCTCTTTGATAATGTTGTTTTTCCTCATGGAAATTTAGGCCGATGCAAAACTTCACAAGCAAAAGCTGCACATTGACACGCAAAGGCTCATGCCATGCGTCCAGATTTCCATCACAGAATGCAAAGCTTTGATTATGCAGTGACTGGCTGGTTCAGACAAAAAGTGGGGAGGTGTTAAGTGGTTGTTTATCAGGGCAAGATCTCACTGAAGGGACTTGAGTAGAGAGAGAAAGAGACGGTGAGGAAAGAGAGGAAATCAGAGAGAAATTACAGGGGAGACTGGATGAGAGAGAAGGCATTAAGGAAAGAATAAAAAGAAGAAAGAGTGGAGTGAAATAGAGAGGGTTAGCAGAAAGTGAAAAGGAGCGGGTGGGAGGGAGGGGAAGTGGAAGGGAGCGGGCTAATCCTGCCATGATATCTTTAATCCTGCATTAGAGGGTCTGTCTGAAACTTCAATACTCTGTCAGCTCACTGTGAAAGAAACTCACAGAGAGAGAGCGAGAGAGAGAGAGAGAGAGAGAGAGAGAGAGAGAGAGGAAGAAAGAGAGCAGTGAAAAAAGGACAGAATGAAATAATGTGATTAGGAAGAAAAAAGGAAGAAAGAGAAGATGACTGACCGGGCCGTAAACTAGCCGTAAGCTAGCTGGAGAGGAGAGAGAGGACGGAGGAAGGAGACCCATAACCTCAAGTAAGCAGTGAGCTTCATTTTGTCTCTTCTTTGAGTTCAGAAACTCTCTTTAAAGGTTTCAAATTTGCTTTCAGTGTGAAGCTGCTGTCTAAGCACCCTGCACACAGTCTGCACACCAGTGGATTAAGACACAGATGAGCTCTACGCCTGCGAGAATCCACCGCTCATTTGCTTCTTTTTAATCTGGATGGGGAAAGGAGAACCTCTCTCTAGAAAGCAATGTTCCTAAAGTAAGCCTCAAATTCAGGCCTTCCAAGGAGCTCAGATTACTGACTCACTCACACCGGTGTGTACACGCTTATTGAAACCATCATTTGTCCCCTTCCCGCTGTGTTTGTGCATGAAACTGTGGGACAAGCAAATCTCTTTTCAACAGAATGCTTCCAAAAATCCAGACTTACTTAAAAGTGAAGCATCTTTGTTCATGTTCATGATTAAGGTTCAGCTGAATTTGCTCAGCCAGAGAAAAGCACCTCTGCACTCCGCTCACATTTCAGCACACACCACAAAGGAGAGGTCCAACTCCTGTATCTGCTTTTATGCTGGGAACCTGCAAAGCTTTAGGTCAGACACTTGAGTCTGAGTCAGGTGACTGGAGGTTTCTGCATTTGGCTCTTTGATTTGACTATTTTGGGGAATAGCATTTCAGTCTTTGTTGAACTGAACCGTGGCAAACAAAACCAAGAGCTGTTCAAGTATCTGACAGTATGTGAGGAATGTTTCTGAAGTCTTCACACACTGTGTACACATGGACACACACACACACACACACACACACACACACACACACACACACACACACACACACACACACACACACACACACACACACACACATCCACATCCACACTCTGAGGAGACTAAATTAGGAAATACTGATGCAAAACAGAGAAATCAGAAAGAATTAATCTGCATCCAGAATCACAAAAACTAGGAGCTTATTTAACATCAACTTCAAAGGAAAAAAAATATGTTTGCTCTGTCTTGATGTTTTGACTCAGAGAGGTCAACTACAGAATCACTTTTGTCCCTGAGTCACACAGTGTGTTCATATTCTGGCAGTTTTTGAATGAGAAATGAGTCAAGATGGAACATCACAGGTCCAAACAGAGTATCAGAAAATAAGAGCTCTGAGAGATGATCTGCTCAAGCCCTTTAATCTGATTTCAAATCTGCCTTTCTGACCATGAGGAGGAGAGGAAGGGAAGGAAAAGAGTAAACTGGATGGTGATCAGGCCTGCGTTTCATTCAGGAGGCATCAGTTGAGATGAAATCTGTCAGCAAAGACGAGTGAGGGGGGAAAAAGAGGAGGTAAACTAAAGGCCAAGACAAAGAATGGGATGTAAGAGTGCAGTTTTGGTGAGAGGAGGGCAGAGAGGGGGGAGGCGTGTGAGGAAGAAAATTTAAAAAAAGAGACAAAGGGAAGACAGGAGATGGATCCTTGTATGGTGCTGAATGCAGATTAAAAAAAGGCTTACACAGAGGATGAAATGTGCTCTTCTGCACGGTGACAGAAAGTATGCTCAAGTTACAGACCAGAGGAGCAAGTTCAACCTCTCAGAAATAAAAGAAGTAACACTCCAACATGTTCCTTATGAATCTGCATTCACTGACAGATCACACACAGCATGGTGCACACCACTAAACACTTAGCAGACTGTGTAATGTGCAAATAAACCCCATGTTGCTACTGCTGAAGCTGCACATGTTGTGACAGCCATCTGCTTAAGTTACTGTTCTTGTAAATAATCATGTGTTACTATTTGTTTAGAAAGGACAAACACTAGTTTTATCACCAAGGAAGAAACCAAACTGTATTTATTACCCTGAGTAATAACTCACATGCAGGGAATCATGCTGGAACAATGCAGTGGATCCGTCCGGTTGCTACACGGTCACCAGAAGGTACCTGACATTGGACCGAGTCCACGTGAAACGTTTGATTTAAAGACTTAAACAACAAAATGTGTATCTCACACAAAGAAGTGAAGGTTTAAGAAAGCACGGTTTGGTGTAGAGTTTAATGTGTCAGTTAAATAGACACATCCAGAGCAGCTGGTGTCTGTTTAACCCTCTGTTTATCTGTCTGTCACAAACAATGTGACCTAACAGTGGCTCTTAAAGCCGGTGCAGTGCTGTGAGCTGAGCTGAGCAACAAGCAGAAAGCACAGACATTTGGCATAGGAAGAAGAGAGAGGACAGGAGGCAGGACTTACTGGTTATGCCGGGAGTTAATGCAGGGAAAGGCTCTGGAAAAAGAAAGAAAAAAGGAGAATATTTTACAGACAGATTTTATATGGTTAGCTGCTGAAAAATGACAGCACCAAGTCCCTCAATGAGCAACAAAAACCTCATTCACAAAATGCTGAATGCTTCACTTTATGGTGTGGTATGTTTATGGTGCCTGTTTCTTCTTTTTTAAAAATCATTACAGATTTTGCAGTTCTGAGACATGTAGGAGTCTGACGCTCCATAATTCCTCCAATGTGACAGTCGTTTTCACAAAACAGAGTGAAAATAAAGAAAAGCTGACGCAGGAGTGGGCTGACAGATTTGGGAGAGAAGACGAGTCCCCCTCTTTGTGTGTCTGTCAAACCTGACTCCCTCTCTATTTCTTTTTGCTGTTTCACCCAGTCTCTCTTTCCCGTGATTGTGCAATATAACCGCAGAAACACGTTGATTTAAAAACTCTAGAATAAACAGGACAGATAAATCAGACTGGAGGTCATGAGATCTTTTGGTTTTAGATGAATTGTGAAGTCTAAAAGCATAATATCTTTTAAAGATATTTTTAAACCTGATTTTTAAGTTTGTGAAGTAAACAAAGCAAAGCGCAGAAAATCTGCTTCAAAACAAAGAGTGAGTTTGAACAGAATCAAGTAGGTACAAAGAAGAGAACTGAAGAAGAAGGGGGTGAGATTCTATTTTTTTACTATGGTTATTGCTTTAGCTGAGGCTCTCACCTGCACACAGATAATAAGGTCATGTCATAAAATGAAAGGATGGCACATTTCAGCCCATGAAAAGCTGAAACTCTAATCACTGGATATTTACTATGTGAGGATATTTACAGGTTTATGACTCAAATATTTGGCCCAGCCCAGGTGCAGGTTTTTCTCGAGCACTTGCTCTGTTTGTCTCTGCTCACTCACTGCAGGGATGATGAGGTTAGAAGCTGAGAGGCTGCACATCCTTCTCAGACACTCAATTTGAGATTTTTTTTATTTGTTTTTTGTAAATTACCTTAAAAGACACCAGGATGAGTTGTATACAGATTAAAAATGCCTTAATGTGGACACTTCAGGACCTATTAGATCATACTGGATAAAGAACTTCCAAAACTCTTCTGAGGGGTTGAATAACACCCTTTATGACAGCTTAATGAGTCTTTTTAAGTAGAATCAGCACAGACTTTCTCCAGAACTTGTTAAAACACACTCATGTGAACGATTAGGTGAGCAAAAGAAGAAGTAGAGCCTGCATCCCAATTTTACTGTGAAACAAAATAATTTAAATGAGAAAAAAGTTGGACAGAGATTAATCAGTTTAACACCATTTGGCTCGTTCGAACACGACAGAAAGAAAAGCAGCTGCACACAGAAAGTGAGTTTACAAGAGTGTGTGGGCGTGTGTATCCATGTGTCATGGTTATTAATGTAAAACAACTGTGGCTGCTTAGACATTTCATTGTACATCCCTGTGTGTGTGTGTGTGTGTGTGTGTGTGTGTGTGTGTGTGTGTGTGTGTGTGCTTATATCAGTGTCCTGCTGTGCTGAGTGCACAGGCGCTCTGCTACATTAAATGCTAAAGATATTCTCATTATTAAACATGATGGAGAAAACAAACTGTGTGTGTGTGTGTGTGTGTGTGTGTGTGTGTGTGTGTGTGTGTGTGTGTGTGTGTGTGTGTGTGTGTGTGTGTGTGTGTGTGTGTGTGTAGAGGACATTGGTCTAACACAGATATGTGAAGCATTTAAAACTTAATCCTGTGTCTAGTCAGTGAGTTTAAAGTAAGACTGTATTCCTGTGGCAGTTATAATGTCCATCAGTTATTGTCAGACAGCAGTTATTAATCATCCTGTTGGTTGAGAGTAAAACCAAGAGAGAGAGAGAGAGAGAGAGAGAGAGAGAGAGGGGGGGGGGGGGGCAGTTTGGTCACATAAAGACTACATGTTGCTTTATAGCAGTCAGTCACACACATGCATTTTTTGTGTTCTTCTGTGGCTCAAAACAGCCAAGACAGAGGAAAGCTGTAGAGAAAAGGAGTGAGAGATATAACGTGAGAATGAAAAGAGTGATAAACCAGCAGGGAGGAGTGAAAAGACTGAGGGAGGTAGAGAGGGGAAATATGAAAGATAGATTAGAATCCATGCCCAAAGGCCGTTTGTGGCCTACATTCATTTTTTATATATCAGTTTCTTTTTCTTTTTTTTTTATGTGCGTGTGTGCGCTGTGTGTGTGTGTGTGTGTGTGTGTGTGTGTGTGTGTGTGTGTGTGTGTGTGTGTGTTTGTATCTGCATTTGTGAAACAAAAAAAAACAGAAACATTATAAGTGTTTCTTTTCTTTTTTTCTCTAAAAAGAACTGAACCGAGTCTCTCGTGAAATAAAAGCAAAGAGGATGGTTTGCTGGGAGGGAGGAAATCCTGCAGACTGATAAAGTAAGACTGACTGACTGGCTAACTGCTTACTGACTATCTGCTTACTGACTGACTAACTGTTTTCTGACTGACTGACTAACTGCTTTCTGACTGACTGACTAACTGCTTACTGACTGACTGACTGACTGCTTTCTGACTGACTGACTAACTGCTTACTGACTGACTGACTGACTGACTGACTAACTGCTTACTGACTGACTAACTGTTTTCTGACTGACTGACTAACTGCTTTCTGACTGACTGACTAACTGCTTTCTGACTGACTGACTAACTGCTTACTGACTGACTGACTGACTGACTGACTAACAGCTTACTGACTGACTAACTGCTTTTTGACTGACTGACTGCTTACTGACTGACTGACTAACTGTTTTCTGACTGACTGACTAACTGTTTTCTGACTGACTGACTAACTGCTTTCTGACTGACTGACTAGCTGCTTACTGACTGACTGACTAACTACTTACTGACTGACTCACTTACTGTCTACTTACTGTATGACTGACTGACTGACTAACTACTTACTGACTGACTCACTGTGTACTGACTGACTGATTGACTCACTGATTAACTACCTCTCTACTGAATGACTGACCGACTAAGTGCTTACTGACTTACTGCTTACTGGCTGACTGACTAAATAAGTACTTAATGACTGATTGGCTGTCTGCTCACTGACTGACTAACTTCTAACTGTCTAACTGACTAACTACTTACTGCTTTCTTACTGACTGACTACTTACTGGCTGCTTGACCTAAAAACTACATACTGACGGACTGACTGACTGCTTACGGACTGACTGAATAACTGCTTGCTGACTGACTGACTGACTTACTGACTGCTTACTAGATGCCCTGTGACTGACTCCTGACTGCTGACTACTTACTGAATGACTGCTCACTGATTAAATGACTGATTGACTGTTTACTAAATGCCTTTTGACTGATTGGTTAATAACTGAATGTCTTCTTACTGACTAGCTGTCTAACTGACTGCCTGACTAGCTGACTGGTCACTGACTGAATGACTGACTAACAACTACAGACTGACTGACTGACCGACTGCTGACTACTGACTGACTGACTGCTTACTGACTGACTAACTTCTGACTGACACTCTGACTGATTGACTTACAGTTTACAGCTGACTGACTGCTTACTGACTCAGTGACTGAGTGACTGACTGACTTACTAAATTACTGACAGGTTCACGGCCAGGCTTATGGACAGGTTTATGGAAAGGTTTATGGTTAGGTTCACAGACAAGTTTGGGGACAGGTTTACAGACAGGTTTACAGACAAGTTTGGGGACAGGTTTACAGACAGGTTTACAGACAGGTTTACAGACAGGTTTACAGACAGGTTTACAAGTATACAAACAGGCTGTGGGACTTACGTGTGCACTGCTCCAGCTCAATGCTGTTGCTCATGTGGATGTTATCGATCCGGACGTGGCCTCGTGTGGGGTGATCAAAAAATCCTTCAAACACCACCTGGAAGACGTGAAAGTTTTTATGAAACATGAAATAACAAACACAGTGACCATCAGGGAAGCTCTAAAAAGTAAGTCATACAGAAACATTACCTGATACTCCCTGGGGCTTTGGGGTAGTATGGTTCGACCCTCCCTCCAGTGGGACCCCTGTTCTCCTTTTAGGGCCCACAGCAGTGTCTCTTCCTGGTCACTGTCCCGCAGCAGCACCCTAAGGCTCCCCTGTGCTTCCCCTTGGATTTGGTAGTAGAAGATGAGGCAGAGAGGGCCTCGCTCCGGCCCCACCTCAGGGCTCATTAGCCGGGCTCTCTTGCGCTGAGTGTGGGAGCCTGCGTCTAGGTGGAGGTAGTTCCCTGAGAAGTCTGGAGGAGGAGAGATGGAGAAGATTTCAGAATCATAAATCAAGTGCAAAAAGTTGAATTTTGTAACTTTAAAGCGAGTGTATCATAAAATTTGCATAAAGTTTTTTTAATCAGTAGATTCCAGTTTAATATTTTTATATTTTGTGGCAGTGTGTTTTGCTTTTTGCAGGTCCAGCGTATACAGTAAGTGATGCTGTAATGCACTGGGATGCTTTGAGTCTAAGGCATTACCACCATCACTTTGCAGTATGAAGCTTTACTGCAAAACCAGAAACTGCCCTTTCATCACAGCCACTAATGGCTATGAACATGCACACAAATACACACACGCACACACAGGCCTAATCATTCTGAATGCTGACACCCTATTCTGTTGCTTTCCCCGTTTGCCAGCACAGCTATCATACAAACACAGAGCAGCCACAGAGCTCCTTTTTCTAATTCTAATTCACTTCCCTTACCTCCTCTCTGCTCAAAAAATTGATGGCAGCAAGAGAAGAGGAGGTGAGAGGGATGAAAGAGGGGTGAGTGAATGAGTGAGTGAAAGAGTGAGAAAACATGACGTGAGAAAGAGAGAGACAGTTGTGATTGTGTATTTCCTTCCCAAACAGGACCATAATCATTAGCCTGCTGCTGTGTTTGGCTGTTTGTCTATTTTTTTTCTATGATGGTCGAGGACTAAAAGCTTCGCTGGAGCTGCAAATAGTGTTTTTAACGACAAATACACTCTGTGTGTGACAAGAAGAAAACAAGAGATCTATCTATCTATCTATCTATCTATCTATCTATCTATCTATCTATCTATCTATCTATCTATCTATCTATCTATCTATCTATCTATCTATCTATCTATCTATCTATATGCCGGAAACAGGACAACATAGGAGTGATTTTGCAGCACGTCACACCTGATGAATAATGGATTTGGGTTAAGGTAACTCTGCTTCTTCACTCGGAGGCAATGAAAAAAACAGGGACCCAAATTAGCGTAGCTCATTAAGTACAGTTAGAGAAAGTTGCAGTGTTTTTCTGTCTCTCTGTGTTTGATCTTGGCCAATGTACAAAGGGAGGGAATTAATTAACAAGTCTCTGTGGGAGGGAGAGGCAGGGATGCAGATTGGCTCTGAGGGAGGGAGGGAGGGGGGGAGGGAGGGCAATGTGTGTGTGTGTGTGTGTGTGTGTGTGTGTGTGTGTGTGTGTGTGTGTGTGTGTGTGTGTGTGTGTGTGTTTGTGTGTGTGTGTGTGTGTGTGTGTGTGTGTGTGTGTGTGTGTGTGTGTGTGTGTGTGTGTGTGTGTGTGGCGACTGTTTACAAGAGTCTCAGTGATACACATTTATATGTATGAGTGTGTTTGAGTTCATCTGTCAGTCATTGTGAATGAGGACCTGCAGGTGGATTGTGTGTGAGTCTGTTTGCAGGTACGTGAGGAATCTTTTTATACTGTTGATCTGTTTTAATGAAGACTAAAGGGAGATGAAATGCATGTGTTAGATGGTGAACTATGCGACTATTAAAACCACTCTTGAAGCCTTTACTTTAAGGCATACCTTCACCTTTCACTTTCAGTATGTGTTACCCCAAAAATCAACATTCTTTATTAAAAAAATGATACATAATAAAAAAAAATGTTGCCAGCCTTGTTGCTCAGGTCATAAGCTTCTGTCACAATGCTTTAGTACTTTACTGCCTGGTAATAAACAAGCACAGATAACACATAAGCACTGGACCGAAGCAATGCATAACCAGCACCGTGGTGGATGTTAATATGCAAAGAGGACTGAAGGCTGGTGATCACTGCTCCCCGTGAGAGTGTGAAGTTCAGAATGAAGACCAAATGTTAGGAAGCTGGTTGTTTTTATTCCAAATAATTCTTAAGACTTGTTCAAATGTGTGTGATTTAAATGTTTAGAAATCAAATCTTATATAACATCGTAACATTATATCAGAAAACTGACAAAGCTCTGAGTTCAGTTTGTTTAGTAAAGTCGTTTTAGTTTCCAGTTGGTTCTTAAAGAGATATTTTTGGGATGCTGATATTGTCAGTTTCAGTCTTTGAACCCTCACTTATTCTCATTTCCTCTTCGTATCAATAACTAAACTCCACCCAGCAGGGCTGTGAAGAGTTTCCTTGGATGAGGATCTCTGCGGGGTGTAGCGTTTCACTCCTGCCCCATCTGAGATCAAAAGAATAACTCATGAGTTCTGCTCAGGTTGGATTTTCTTCTTTAAAACCCTTTCAGTGACAAGAGCTGGGGATTTGATTTGCATAAGGAGACAGCTTCCAGACAGGGTGCTGCGCTAATGTTGCTGTTGAACAAGACTTAATGTCATGTTGCTGTCTAACAAGGAGACAGGGACGCTGCTATGTCAATTACACACACCCAGACACGCGCAAACACACCAATAACAGCTCAGAGAAAGGCGTATAAATGAACGTGTTTGCAGGCACACACACATCACACACAACAGCTTAGTGTGATGTAGAGCCCTGCCTTGTGTCATGGCCCTGTCTGTTTATAAAGGAGCTGCTCAGCCAACCATAAAGTAGATGGCTTCAACAGATACAGAGAAAACCTTGGTGGGTAGCAAGGTCGAGTGTGTGTGTGTGTGTACACACCTTGTGTGTTTAATACGCGGTCAGTCCCACCTTGAGTAGTTGTGAAATAGTGTGTGTGTGTGTGTGTGTGTGTGTGTATGTGTGTGTGTGTGTGTGTGTGTGTGTGTGTGTGTGTGTGTGTGTGTGTGTGTGTGGAGCCTCAGGGGGAGCTGTAGAGCTAAGGCAGCACTTCTGTCAAAGCCATCATCTGAGTTATCTGACTGCTCTGGGCCAAGTGTGTGTGGCTTAATGCTGTGTAAGTACAGTGTGTGTGCGCGTGTGTGTGTGTGTGTACGTGTGAGATACGGGAGGTGTGTAAAGCAGTGAATGTGTGTGAATGAGAGTAATGGATAAAACAGTCTCGGTTATCCGCCTGCTGTTTTCTTAAAGGTGGACTGATGTGGAAAAAGGACAAGTAGCAGTGAGGGAAACCAGAGACGGGTCAGTGAGGAGAGATGCAGGTGATCGCAGTGATGGGCCGAGAGGCCTGGAAGTGGAAAATGACACAAAAATACAGTGAGACAGCCGTGATACAGACGTGATAGAGTGTGGTGGCATGTTAAAGCCATGGGGAGGATTATAAGGAGGAATGAGACGCTAAGGAAGCAGGAAGACATTTACACTGACATCAGGGCTAAAATGAGGAAGAGGAGAGTGGGATGCAATGACTGTAAACAAGCAGGCGAAACATGTCACAAAAAGCAAACCAAAATAACTTCAAAAAGATGCAGAAAGTTATGGATAAAACAGTAGGCTGAATGAAAGAGACATGGATGAAAAAAGGGAAAAAAAACAAGTAATAAACTAGGTTAGTGGAAAGTACAACTGTGAAACCAAACGTGGTTTTAAAAAGTCCAATTAAGAGGTGAGCAGATCAGAGTGAAATCCTTGCATCAGAGATGTTGTCAGTAGTTGCCCCCCAGCACTGGGATGTGTAATATCCCACCACAGGACAACTTGTCTGCTCTTAATTAGCTACAGAAAGTCTAACGCTAACGCTGATACATCCCTACAACTGGGCTTAAATGTTTGTTAGTGAAACCAGAAATATGAGAAGTTACAAACTCCCAAAACCTGCAAGACCTAAAAAACCTGGCTTTAAAGAGACACTTCTTTAGTTGAAGTTTCTGTGTTTTGTTTTAAAGATGGAGTTGTATGAGACAAGTCTCACACCCACAAGGATTGCTGTCAAGACTCTCAACCCCTGCAGATGTGATCATTTAAAGAAAAAAAAGACAAGAACATTTCAGAGCTTGGCCTGTTTTTAAGCCTGTTTTTCTTCTCTTTCTCTATTTGCTGTATTTACAAAGACCTGCTCCTAACCCTGCACACTCATCAGCTGTTTGTGTCTGTAGGCTTCAAAAGAGAAGAAAATGAGTGATTCTGAAAGCAGTGACACACTGTTCACTTGTGGACACAAGATGACCAGAGTCCAGGGAGGAAGAAGGAAACGGTGCACAAAATATGCCGACTCTATTAAAATGCACAGTGGTTGTCAGAGCTAAAATGAGACACACCAAAATCTGGAAAAATTACTGAATATAGTAAGATAGTAAAGACATTTTTTGGTCCGAATTTCTTGTAATGAGTAAAAAATGGGCTCTGTAAGTTTCTTGAAATAAGAAGAATGTGCCCCATTGGCAGATTTATTTTTTACTCTAACAGGAATCCAGGAAATCAAGAATTTCCTCCTTTAATTTCTTGAATTTAGACTCTTTTCTGGATTTGTCTGGTAAATTTGTCTCACATTGAGTCTAATAAGCTCATATTTAGTAAAAATGAGACATAAAGACCTGCTTAGATTTCAGTTTTTGCAGTGTAGGAGTGTGTGTGTGTTGTATTTGAAATGATGCAGAGGTAAATAAGCTTCCTGATGAGAAGTGAAAAACGTCTGAATGTGGAGGAGTTGACCCCGTCTGCAGCAGATGATGCCTCTCTTCTCTGCGAGGGATCTGTCCAGTTTCTGAACAAAGAGGCTGAGTTGAGCGGGATCCCCGTGGCTCACACACTTAATACTGTTAAATCTTTCACACAAGCCCCCTTCAAAGAGACTGAACATCCCTTTAAACTTTCAGTCAGGTCTAACTCTGAGCATCATAAATATCCAGATATAAGCTTTTGTTGTTGTTATAGAATAACTGCGGAGCGAGAAACCTTATTTTGTTGCTTATTAAAGTACAGTCATCATTTTCATGTCAGACATTAACATCATGTTTTTAAATCAGATGACTGGATGAAGATGGACCTTAATGCTCATTAGTGGGTGCTTTTTCCTCCACAATGACCATGTCTGTTCAGCACTCCTGTTAGAAAAACATGATTCAACTTCACATTATTGTAATGAGGAAAGATTTTTCAGATTCTGAACTTTTCCGTGTTACATCTGTCATGAAGATGATTCAAAATGTGGAGACCTGAAGACTCTGAGAAACACTACAGTATTTAAGATCCAGTCTACACTGTATGTATCTATATGTAATTGTATATGTTGTTATTAGTGATGGATTGTTGTTGAGTATGTGCTGTTTGAAAACTAGTATGTTTGTTTTTATTGTTTGTATTGTAAATTCTTTAACATTTTCCTGTCCAGGGACCACAGATGAAAATTAGCTTTATAGCTAACTCTAGCTTGACAGTTTCTTTGTTTTGCTAAATAAAATAAATAATATGGCTGCAAACTTCATGTTCTTTACTTTGGCTGACAACAAATCAGTACTCACTGTCTGATCCCAGAGCCAGATCCTGCCTTGTCCCATATGTATCATGTCCCGTTGAGCTGCTGCTGGCTGTGTGCAGAGACCAGCTCACACCGGACTGAGGATCAGCCGACCAGCCGCACAGGCTCTGCTCAAAGTCGCAGACAGCTGACAGGGATGGGGTGGTCGCTGTGGAGGAGACACAGATAGTAAAATAAAGACGTGAGAGTGCTTCTCTGCCTGTCTCATTTCTCAACACGTCTGAAGTCATTTTAGCTCCACATCATATTTAAACTCTGTTCCTTTCAGTTTCTTTTCTTCCTTTTCTTCCACTGTGTTCGGCTCCTCTTTACTCTGATACTTCTCTGACAGTGACTCCCTTTGTGCTCAGATGTTTTGGCAGTCGTACACTTGTAGATGATGTCTCAATAAATCATGCTGGATACAAACATCACAGCAGGAAGAGGATTATTTGTAGATAGGACGGGCTGGATGGAAGATTAAGCGTTGAGGACAACAGAAAACAGACAGAGAGCATGGATGGAAAAAAGTCCAACATTAATGGGACTTAAATATCAGTTAAAGGGGGGCGCCTGATAAAGGAATACAATAACTGAAAGAGCTTTAACCTACCAGAGCACTGTTCAGAGTGATTATGCCTGTGTGTGTGTGTGGTGTGTGTGGTGTGTGTGTGAGGTGAGATGCTCTGGCTGTGAGAGCCTGTTCCACTCAAACAGAGCTTCCTGTGGGACTCCAGAAGCTAACAGACTTCAAAGCCCAGCAGCCCTCACAGCACTCGATGACATCATGAGTTTGACCTTAAGAGCAGGAGTGTGTGTGCAGGTGTGTGTGGACGAGAGACAGAGACAACATTAAGTATGCGTGCTTGGGAGAAATCAGCATGAGTGAATAAGTGTGTGGTGTGTAGTGTGTGTGTGTGTGTGTGTGTGTGTGTGTGTGTGTGTGTGTGTGTGTGTGTGTGTGTGTGTGTACCTGGTCTCCATGCAGCAGTTGTTTGCTCCTCTCTGGGCTGGGTGGGCATGGCAGTGTCAGGTATGGTTGTGGTCTCTGGCAGAAGGAGAAAAAGACACTCAGTGTTAGAAAGCATTGAGGGAAATCTAGATCAAACTGGGCCTAAAGGTTTTCAAAGATTTTCAGGTTGGAAAACAACACGATGACCCTTCAGGACGGCTGCAGAGGCCTTCCACAGTCTCTTTGGTTGACAATCATTCTCAGACAGCACCTCAGCTAACAACCAATGCTTACCATCTCACTGTCACCAACAGATGCTACAAAACCCAAAGCTCTGTAAAAATGAAGATCACAGAAGCACTCTGAGAGGTCTCTTTACAATTTAAACATTTTTACAAAGACAAAGGATGAGATGTCTGCATCATCAGATTTGTTCTCTGTACTCAGTAGATATCCGTTTTTAATCCGATTGTATGACATTAGGTATATTTGTATATCAGGTCTCCTGTTGATGAAAGAGGTTCTGTCAAATGAAGCTAAAAAAAAAAAAGAAAAGACAAAGAAGTCAGGGACACAAGATCAGATACACAGACTCAGAGAAACCACAGAACAGAGTCTGGAAGAGATCCACCGTCATGTCCGTCAGTTTGTGCACAGCACAAGAAGTTAATGGGAACAGGGACAGAGTTGGACAAAGAGAGGAGTGGACGACCAGAAAAACATGTGAGGAAAACATTGATGCCTTTCAGCATTAATGGTGTCCATATAGAGATGTATTACACTGGATAAAAAAAAGAACAGCAACAACAAAAGAACCTCAACATCTACTCCTCATTTTGTAACAATTTCCACATAGTTGTCTGTTTATTAGCTATTTTAATAATTTAAACTGTAATAAATTGTAGAGAGACTCTACGGACACTCGGTATGATCAGTCCTTTCTCTGAAAAACAGCCATGATGTTGAACTCAAGGCTGCTCACTGCCTCTGGATTAATGTCTTCAACTCCAATAGTAGCATGCTGAATAGCAGCAAAACAGAATACTGAGTGTCACACTTTTAATCATACAAACAATATTTAAAGGCAGCATTAGCAGGAGTCATTGGCTTTTATCAAGTTTCACTGTCAAGCTTTGTCGTAACTTTAAATAGTTCTGAGCTAACAATAACCAGAGCTGAGCACAACACTTCAAAAAACATGCTTAGTTTGTCCAACAGATGCTTCAAAGTGCACTGAAAGAGAGAACTATTTCCACAGAGCAGCAGACATGTTTGGATAAGTTAGATTCAGTTTTCAAACCGTGACTGTTTGCACACTGACAAGACTGTGTAAAAAGACTGAGAGTGGAGACTGAGATTGAAGACCAAAGATGAGGACAGAGGATGAAGACAAAGGATGAAGATAGGCGATAAAGACCAAGGAAGAAGACCGAGGATGAAGAATGATGATGAAGACTGAGGATGAAGACTGAGGATGAAGACTGAGGATG
>CM061160.1:1202500-1217500 GCA_030710495.1 Labroides dimidiatus
GGTCCATACAGTCTTTACAGTCTATACAGTTCTTACACTTTCACAATCTTTAAGGTCCTTTCAGTCTTTACGGTCTTGCAGGTCTTTAGGGTTTTTAGGGTCTTTATGGTCTTAAGGGTCTTAAGGGTCTTTAAGGTCTTTACATTCCTTATATTCCTTACACTCTTTCTGGTCTTTACGGTCCTTATGGACTTTACAGTCCTTACAGTCCCTACAGTCTTTATGGTATTTAGGTACTTTAAGGTCCTTACTGTCTTTTTGGTCTTTCCAGTCTTTATAGTCTTTACGGTCTTTACGGTCTTTTCGGTGTTTATGGTCTTTATGGTCTTTACAGTCCTTACAGTCTTCAAGGTCTTTACGGTCTCTATGGTCTTTATGGTCTAACACAGTGTGATACGGAGAACACAACATTTTCAATGTCAAGTTTTAGGAAACCTCTTACAGTTCAAAGAGGCTAAAACCATGGAAATAAAAAATGTGTTTTTATAATGCATTGTGATGGTCAGCTGTGTGAAATAATGGACAGGACAACAGCAATCCTGAGTGGAACTACACTTAGACCGCCTTCCATTGACCTGCTGTAGTACTGATACTATGCTCCACCCCCTCCATTTTAACAGCTGGAACAATGGTTTAAAATTCAAAATACAAAGTTTTTTTCGCTTTCATTTTTTCACCAACTTTAGCTTTGATAAGTTATAGAATGTTAAACAGATGATGGACTGATGGCTCTACTGACACATTGGGAACTATGCAGCATTCTGCTTTGGATTAACAGGGTGAAGGAGAAAGTGTGAGGAAAAATGTAACAAACCAACCAAAGAGATGGAGGCAGGCTGCCTATATTAATATTCAGCCGATGGGTGTGAACTACATTTTTTAGGACTATCTTTGCAGCTTTTTATGTCTGCTACATCAAAACAAATAAGAAAACTTGACAGGAGTCACAGGAACGGTGAGAATGTTGAAATTTCAGAATAAGACACCGAAATAGAAGAAAAACAAGTGTGTTTGGATGAAACTCTGTGATCTGAATGGTCAATCAATCAATAGCTTTCAAAAGCACAAGCGTAGGTTTGATTTGTTTTTAGCTTTGAGTGCTGGACTAATTATTCTCCCTCTTCAGCAGATGAGTGGGTGGGAGAAAGTCTTATTTATGGCAGGAAACTCTTTGGGGACTAAAAGCCTAATTAACCAATTGTACAGCAAGCAATAATATGTTTTTTTCTTTAAGTGCCACAGCCCACATGTTTCAGTGTCTGGCAGAAGGGAGAGAGAGTTTATGGATGAAAGACCAAACAGTTAAAGAGCCACCAATAACAGCCCATGAAGTGTGGCTTTTAAAGCACAGCCATGCAGCATTCAGCTGAGACGCTGAGGGCAGAGCAGCTCTGTGTGTGTCAGGAAAGCAGACAGTGAATCGCTCATTAGCTGATTGTGCAACAAAGCACCATAAGGTATGTGAATGTAATTGTAGCCTTAAGTGTGAAGCTAAGTACGACAACAACCAAGATGAAGAAAAAAAAAGGGAAAAACCGCTGCCAGCAATGAATGGCTAACTACATCAGTGAACAGTAGTCAGCTACAAAGCAAATGAGTTTAAGTGTGGCAGAAACCATTAAGCTAAGTATGTCATTAACTGCTCTGGAGCAGAGACAGGCAACTCACCAGATTACAACGCACTGATTTCCTAACAAAGGTAAGGATTTAACAATTTCCGAGGCCCAATAAGCACTTTATGGCCATGTAATAATGCAGGTCGATGAGCAGAAGATGGGTGAGTTGTGTGTTTCTTTCCTACAGAATATCTTTTATTCTGTGCTTTCAAAAATAACAGATGCTAACAAACATCAGAAAGTATTAAAGCCAGAGAAAGCCACTGAGGTTTATGACTCTGCAGCTGAAGGTCTGATTTCTAAAGCCTTATAAGGGATGGAAGCTTCTGGGATAGATAATGACATAGGTATGAAAAAAAGAGAAACAGGAGGAGGGCATTTCTGTGGAAAGCTGCAAATTGGTGGTGAGCCACACCTAAATATTTGGAAAAACAAGCTTTTTGCCCATGGACACGTATAAACACCCACAATGAACCCATGCCCAGTCCTGAGTGTTTCCACATGTTACATTAGAAGGTGGGAAACAAAGGAGTGACACACTACTGCTCTCCTACAGTGGAGTGAGGAAGCTCATGCACATAAAAGAAGTATCAGATAAGTCTGGATTAGAGCTTGAATTAAAGATCTTGGTTACTCAGCCCACTGCAGACTTGGCTTTGTGTTTGGACAGAGGTGAAGTACATAATCTGCTTACTGACCAGCTGTGGAGTCAAACATTTGCTGTAAGAGCTTTAAAATCTGGTAAAGTTAAAAAAAAAAAAAACTTGCAGCAGGGACGTGTTTGCCTTAAATTCTCAAAGTTTGTGACAGGCAGTGGATAAACTTTGAAAAAGGGCAACAGAGAAGAAGTAAAGAAGGGGAGGTAACAAATCCATGAGGGCAATGAGGTCAGAGAGAAACAGGAGGTGGAGAGGCAGGATAGATGGAGTGTGTGTGTGTGTGTGTGTGTGTGTGTGTGTGTGTGTGTGTGTGTGTGTGTGTGTGTGTGTGTGTGTGTGTGTGTGTGTGTGTGTGTGTGTGTGTTCAGGAGGGTGTTTGTTACAGGAGCCTTGGCAGGAGACAGCAGAGTGATTAAATTCTTCTGATGGAGAGAGAGTCACAGGATGGGGAGGGGGACTGGGTACTGCAGAGGCAAAAAACATTTGCACAACTCACCTCTTTGCACAACTCTTCTCTCTGAGTTTGTTTTCTGTTCCTTTGATTCTTTATGCAAACTTTCACTCAAAACAAAAGTTGGGTTGTAACTGTATGAGTTGTAGCCATACAGTCAGACAACTTATAGTGCACTTGAGTGGTTTACAGAGCCAGAGTTTCCCTTGCTGTCTGTGCTGTCTGTGCTGTCTGTGCTGTCTTTGCTATCTCTACTGTCTGTGCTGTCTTTGTTGTCTGTGCTGTCTTTGCTGTCTGTGCTGTCTGTGCTGTCTTTGTTGTATGTGCTGTCTTTGCTGTCTTTGCTGTCTCTGCTGTCTGGGTTATCTGTGCTGTCTTTTCTGTCCGTGCTGTCTTTTCTGTCCGTGCTGTCTTTTCTGTCGGTACTGTCTTTTCTGTCTGTACTGTCTTGTCTGTCTGTACTGTCTTTTGCTGTCTGTGCTGTCTTTGCTGTCTGTGTTGTCTGTGCTGTCTGTGGTGTTTTATCGTCTGTGCTGTCTTTTCTGTCTGTGCTGTCTTTGTTGTCTGTGCTGTCTTTGCTGTCTCTGCTTTCTGTGCTGTCCATGCTGTCTGTGCTGTCTGTGTTTTCTGTCCTGTCTTTGCTGTCTGTGCTGTCTTTGTTGTCTGTGCTGTCTTTGCTGTTTGTGCTGTCTTTGTTGTCTGTGCTGTCTTTGCTGTCTGTGCTGTCTGTTCTGTCCGTGCTGTCTTTGCTGTCTCTGCTTTCTGTGCTGTCCGTGCTTTCTGTGCTGTCTCTTTCCTCCGTGCTGTCTTTGCTGCCTGTGCTGTCTGTGCTGTCTCTTTCCTCTGTGCTGTCTTTGCTGTCCGTGCTGTCTTTGCTGTCTCTGCTTTCTGTGCTGTCTGTGCTGTCTCTTTCCTCCGTGCTGTCTTTGCTGTCCGTGCTGTCTTTGCTGTCTGTGTTGTCTGTGGTGTTTTTATTGTCTGTCCTGTCTTTGCTGTCCGTGCTGTCTTTGCTGCCTGCGCTGTCTTTGCGTTGGGAGCTGAAGGCAGGAGAAAGAGGAGCAAAGTAGACAAATGTGTGGGTGTAAGTTGTGACACATCCCACCAATCACATGAGAGGATCTGGACAGAACCCATGACTCACATGTGAAAGCTATCAGCTCTGTTGGACCTGGGAAACACAAACGCACAAACACATATCTGGCTCACCCTGAATGGTCAGCTGGAAACCTGGAACCTTTCTAGAACGTTTTGAGAGAAGAACTCCAAACAGAGCTCCCTCCGGAGTGCTGCAACTATGTTTGTGGGATTTTCCAGATTGAACATGATGTAAAAGACAGAAACAAGGAAGAGTCTTCACTGTCACTCTGATTATTTTTATTCTGAACTATATTTTTGAAAGGAAGTTGAAATTTGAATCAGAGTGATTCTCTAATATAATAAAACACTTATAATTGAGTTGTGACTTTTCCTTGATTAATGTAAAACATTGCATCGACAAACAATGCTCCATCACACACCTTTATTTAACAGATGAACAGAGTCTCAATTGAGCTCTTTTTCTATCTGCTTCAATCCAGCAAGTCAAACTTCTGTCAATGTTAGATTCTGGAAGGAACAGACCACTCAAATACCCCTTTTCCACCAATCTGGCGCTAGTGCTGGTGCTCCTGCTAGTGCTCAGGTGGCTCTGATCCTGTTCTTTCAAAGAACTGGTTTGGTTTTCCATTGGCAAGGAAATGAGTTGGAGCTATGCTCCAGAGGGGCGAGGGCAGGCATCGGCTGCGGATGCTGGGGGTCGGCAACAGACAGCACTGGGAGTGCTTAAAAGAAGGCAGAGGTTTTTTTTTTTAATCTGCGTATCCTGTGATAGTTGTGACATTATTTATTTTTCTGTGTGTGTGTGAGTGTGTGCATTGAGGCAGACGATGCAGAGAGCAGAAGGGAACACAACAGACAAAACACAACAGACAGCTGGCTTGGCAGCTTTTCTTTTTATGAATGGCTGTTTTCCGCACTGATTTTTGGTCTCAGTAACCCTGCCCCCAACCCCTGGTGTTGTCAGTTCTTTGCTCTGGCTCAGCAAGGAAGTGGGTAAGCACCAGTTTTTCACCCCTGGAGCCAATGCTTTGTTGGTGCTAATTCAGGCACAGGGACCGAACCAGTGCCTGTGGAAAAGGGGCGAAAGGGACCTAAAAGAAGGACTGAGGAAGTCCATTTAGGATGAACAGGGTGGAGATGAGGTCAAGTTGAACTTGAAACAGTTTCTGCTTAAGCCTTCTCAAGCCTAACAAATAAGTTATTCACCTAAATCTCATAAAAACAAGTTTGTGACTCTCAAACGTCACAGCTTGGGAGAAAAATTCATTGATGTCACATATGTGCGATGTCTATTTATAGCAGGTGTGAATATGGTGAGCATGAATACTGCAGGTGTCATGTCTGTAAAGTTTCTGTTATTTTTGCACATTCATGTTTCATGTTTTTGGTTTCCTGTTTTATTTTGAAATGTCTGACCCTTGTCTCTGTCTTCTAGAATAGTTCCTGTCTGTCTTGCCCCGTCTGTCACACCCGATTCCTGATTGTGCTTCCCAGCTGTGTGTCATCACCCCTCATTGTCTCTTTTATTTAACCCAATATGTGTCTCTGTCTCGTCACCACTTCATTGCACTTCTTAGTCCTCGTTCCAGCCTTTTTCACAGTCAGTTTGCTGTTTAAACTTTGCTTGCCTCTTTTGACCTTAATTTTTGCCTCATGTTTGCCTGTACCTCTGCCTGTTTATTGGACTGCTTTTTGTGTACGGACCCTTGCCTGTTTTTAGATTCAACACTTTCGTATTATGGAACCCTGTGTGTCTGCATTTGTGTCCACCTTTCTATGCCTTGGTTGATGACAGCAGGTGTTTGTTTTTCTTGTGTTTTGTAAAGTTTATTCCCTAAAACTATGTTTAAAAGTAATTCAACCTCTTCTGCAGTCCAAACAGATCCTGGCACCATGTCTGAATCCATGGAGGAGAGACAGAATGACAGGGTTCATTCTGATTGGCTGGGATGGGTTTCAGGTCTGAAAAACACTGCTGCCGATGGGTTTGATGTGTTTAGAGCCACACTTTTAGCTGATCTGCCCGGTTACATGTGGGTGTTTTTTTTAGTAGATGATCAGGTGTGCAGGAGAGCATTTTTAAAAATGCATGAGGAGGGATACTTTAAGAAAATACCCAGCTACGTGAGTACCAGGCTGTAGACACTGGGAGGGAAATTGCTGATTTAAAAAATAACATAAGTCATCAGCTGCAGATGGAGTGATCTGAATCAGTACAGAGCCCCACTTGAAGTATTATTTAGGGTCAGATGATCATTTCTATTTCAGTCTGGTTTGCACAGTCCAACATTTACAAAGATCTGCAGGGTGATGAGCAGCACATGAAGGAAGACAAAACTATTCCTCACCCCTCACTCTGAGGGCTGAGGAACAGGGTGCGATATCTCTCCATCTTTGAGTCTGTTTTTGTTTTTTGCGCCTCCAACATTGTTCAATGCAGATGAGAACCTCCACAATTATTTACACAGTTAAGAACAAACCTTTGTCTGTATGCCAAACAGGTGGTGTGTGTGTGTGTGTGTGTCACTCTGTGTGTGTGTGTGTGTGTGTGTGTGTGTGTGTGTGTGTGTGTGTGTGTGTGTGTGTGTGTGTGTGTGTGTGTGTGTGTGTACATATCTGCCTTCCTGTCTGCCTTCCTGCCAGCAGCTAGGTGTGGAGTAAGAGAGATGAGAGCATAGCAGATGTTCTGATAGCTTAGTCATTTACAAATGAACCAAACTGACAGCTTGGCAACTTTTACTTCACCAGCCGTTGAGGTTACACCACCTGAATTACATGTTGCATCTACAGCTAGCATGAATAATCAGGATGAGTCCCTCTAGAATATTCTGTCATTTGTTTCTGTGTTTGCTTCACAGGGTTTGGCACAATATTGAGATGCTAAATGTGATGATGGTGTGCCCTTTAAGACCTTGTACATGTCATCTGAATTCCTTCGGTGTAAGTGGGTGCTTAAGTTTTTTCTCCCATAAGAGAAATTGTTTAACGGCCCTGAATCCAATCAGATCAACATGCTTCATAGTGAAGTGTGAAAAGAGTACAGGATACAGGTAGGGTGATGGAGAAGCAGTTTCTATGTGTGTTTGTTAAAGTTGATGTTCAGAGGATACGGTTCTGAGACTGACAGTGTCACATTATCTTCAGACCAAACTACTGTTACATGAAAAACATCACTGCTTACACACACACACACACACACACACACACACACACACACACACACACACACACACACACACGTGTGTGTGTGTGTGCATTTGGAATGAAAGGGAATTCCCAGGTCTGTAATTTTATGTGATGAAAGTGAATCTTTAAGGAAAATACACTTTGTTAAAAGAGAAACCAGCGGGAGGATCTGAATGCTGCTGTATGAAGTGGATAGAGGATGAAAGATGATTTTATCTTTTCTGTATCACTTCATGTCTTACTGTCTTTCTTCAGCCCTGTCGCTGTGTGTGTGTGTGTGTGTGTGTGTGTGTGTGTGTGAGTGTCTCTCTCTCTCTCTCTCTCTCTCTCTCTCTCTCTGTCATTGAGTTGAGTGTGTGTTGGTGACTTATGTGTAAACAGCTGTGTTCAGTGGACTGAAGCTGATGCACTCTGTTGAATATTTTATCTCCCGTTACGACTCAACACTTGCAGGCACACAGACACACAAAGCACCAGAGAGCAGAATAACAAAGTCTATTTAATCTTCACTGGGAGGTGCTTTTCTCTTTTATTGTTCTGTTTGTTGCACATGTAAAACCACTGCATGGCTGGTGAGATGATGTGATTTCAGCTCAGAGTTGTTATGGTGAAGTCACTTTGTGTGGAGACAATTAAAAACCAGACACAGTGAAAATCAATGCTCTAAGCCTGTATGACGCAGAATTATCCTTCTGGTTGTTTGTGGTATTAGGAATGGCAGCAGGAGCTGTTCCTGCTGCAGTGGTCATGTTAAGTGGAAATGAAGTGTTATCATGTCTCATGCACGGGCGGCTGTGGCTCAGTTGGTAGAGTTGTCGCCCCCACAATCAGTAGGTTGTGGGTTCGATTCCAGCTCCTGCAGTCACATGCCGAAGTGTCCTTGAGCAAGACACTGAACCCCAAGTTGCTCCCACTGTTGTTCAGTGGTGTATGAATGTGGTGTGAATGTTAGATATATGTGATGGTGTGATTAGCTTAAGTCGGCCATCTGTGTGAATGTGGTGTGATTGGGGTGAATGACACCAGCAGTGTAAAGCGCTTTGAGTAGTCAGTAAGACTAGAAAAGCGCTATATAAGTACTGGTCCATTTATATAAGTACTGGTCCATGGATTACGTCCAGAAGGCAAACATCTGGCATGCAGACGCAGACAGCCAGACCTGCAGACAGCCAGACCTGCAGACAGTCACTGAACCTGCACCAGCTAGGAAGCTGACGGGCGCTGTGATCACAAAGATGATCTCTGTGGATATGATGCGTGTGTGTGATGGTGATCGGAGTGACAACAGGGGATGAGTCTGGACAGGAAACAAAACAATCGCTGTTGCAATCACACAGGTTGCGGTCAGCAGACACCTGTTTCTTCTGGTCAGAATAAACTACTTTAGCAAGCTATGCAATAATTTCAATCAGGCTCAGGTTGGTTTGTTTACAACTTCCACTTTCCAATGTGTTTTTCAGAAAGCCGTCATCTATTCAGCTTTGTTTGCTGCAGGTTTGCTCAAATGTGAAATGGAAAAAGGGAGGATTAGAAACAAAGAGCTTCAATTTAACAACACAGTTCATCTAAAACTGCATATTTAACAGAAGCAGTTTCTTTTAAATTGAAATGTTTCATTTGAAAAGATGAAACATGCTATCTGAAGCTCCACTAAATTATAGCTTTCACAACGAGTGCTGTATTTGATGTTATTACCCAGCTGTCTTACTAATCACTTGGCTGTGTTGAATACCTGATTCTGATTGGTCAAAACTAGGATAGTTGATGCTAAAGAGCAAGAGTGATGCCAGGGAAAGATCACAAACATCATGTCGAATCAATCTGCTGTAAAGAGTTCCAGAACATTCCAGCTCTGCCTGTTGACATCATAGACTGAAAAAAAACACGGACGTTATGTTGCTCGGCTCCAGCTGGTTGTGTTCAAGTCCCCTTTTTTTCTGAAAAGTTTCTTTTCATTAGTTATTAGAGGTTAAAAACAGGGTTTTACATCTCGTTTAACGATGACTGACAGCTGCTGTTCATCTGTAGTTTTTTTTTTACAATAACTGTCCAGTGGTAAAAGGTGGAGCCACGCTGACCATTCTATACACATGGTTAACACTGGTTTCCTTAAGCATTCTGGATCGGAAGGTCACACAACGTGAAGTTTGTTTAGATTCACTCCTTTTCCAAAATCCAGATGACCAGCAGTGACATTAAATATCAGCAACAAGTGCTCAATTTTGTATCCTTTATCAACATACATGTAGCAAGACCAGAAGGAGACCAGGAGTCAACAGGAATAGTGTTGGAGAGGTCCCATTTACTTTGTTTAATGAAACCACCAATAGAAATGATGTTTAACACGACTGAACGTGAATTAAATGATTCATTTTCACTTTATATCATTCTGTAATAGGCTGCACTGCAAAAACTGAAATCCAAGCAAGTGTTTATGTCTTATTTCTACTTAAAACATTTTATCTGACTCAATATTAACCACAGTAACCTGATAAATCCAGAAAAACTCTTCATAAATAGACAAAAACAAGACCTGACCTGCTTGAAGTCAGTGCAAAGAATCTATGGGGTAAAAAAGTTGTTAGTTTTTTTCTTGAAATTAGAATCCTGTCTTATTTCAAGAAAGTTTGTGAACATAACGGTAATTTATCTTACTGCGTTATTTTTATTATTTTCACTCACTTCAAGCACGTCAGGCTCTGCTCTTTTAGGTGAATGGGGCTCATATTTTCTATGAGGAATAAAAAATAAGTCACTTTCACTTCTTGCAGTGTGGAAAGATTTGTTTTCTAATGAAAATGAACTCAGAGGGACAAACTATAAGCTTTATATGTAGTTCCTTTTTAAAAAATCAAAATCATCTTAACATCAATAACTTATATATGGTTTTAGTGGTGACTGTGTCATCAGGTCATATTTAGTGAGCTGGTTGGGGTCCTGCTCACCCTGTCGGGATTCTGATTGACACGTCCATCTGCTCACTGCTGACTGTACCTCACCTTCATGTAATCTCACTCAGAGTTTGATGGGGAGCCTTTAAGTTAAGGTAGCTGTTGCTGATGCACTAAAAAGACCTTTAATGTTTGTGGTATGTGATCTATGCTGGCCTCATGTTTTTCATGTAGCCGTGTCAGAGCTTCTGTTCAGAGCACAGGATGACCCATCACTGCCAACCCCTCAGCCTGCCCTGACACATCCAGGGTGTGTAGTCCTTTGGGCTCTCTCTCTCTCTCTCTCTCTCTCGCTCTCTCTGAGAGAGAGAGAGAGAGAGAGAGGGAGAGAGTTCTGAAAATACAGAAAACAGCCCTCATCATGTCCGGTGGGAACAGGTTGGTGTCTTTTCCTGTTCTTGTCTTCACCTGTCACATGTCACAACCTGGGTGAAGCAGGAGGATCTGATGGATCATGAAGAGAATGGGGGGGGGGGGGGGGGGGGGGCTACAACAGCAGCACTCTGAACTCAGCATAGATGCAGACATACAAACAGTTACAGTTGTAATTCTTAGCTTTGTCTGCTGTTGATCTGACTCTGTCGTGCTGCTGAATCCATGCATCATATTATAGCAGAAGTAAAGTAATAAACCTGTGGGCAGTGTTACAGCAGCTGGCTTTATTACTGAAGTTATTGTCCAGCTGAGAATCATTGCTGGCTGCAGTTAACAAGCTCCATTCAGCAGTAAGGCATTGTTTGAAATGAGGCTCACACCACTCAGCTGAGAGAAAGAGCTGATGGTCTCTATTATCATCACTTTCCATAAACAACAACAATCTGGGAGCATTCACTGAATCAGATATTAAAGGGAAAACAAGCATGTAGCACACCTACAACAACACTACACACCAGCAACATGTTATTAACATAGGCTGTGAAGACAATAAAGTCCCACAGCACAGCTGGCCACTCTTAGTAAAAGTCCCATGACCTAGACATGTTAATCCCTGTCCAGACATGCTGCAGAGCCTCCTATAGAGCCAGATGATTAACTCTGACCACAGTGCAGAGGGAAGGGAGGCCACCACACACACAAGTGAAACACTTACATACATAAGCATATGTACATAAACTGTACATACATTAAGTCACAGACACACACACACACACACACACACACACACACACACTCTTTATGCTCATAAACATACACACACACACCATCAGTGCACTAATGACGTGTGTCAAAGAGATTAATGACGTGATTCATGTGGAACATTAAAGTCACAGTTTGGTTTGTAGTTCTGTTCATGGATCATGTAATGAACATACATGCTGAAGCATCATAACAGCTCTGATGATGATGACGATGATGATGATGATGTTGATGATGATAATGATATATAGGTATATGATGCGGCAAAGATTGCTGTTGATCAACGATGGTGTAGCATTTATCTTAATGGTCAGGAGTGTGTGTGCTGCTTTGGGGATTACTTTGTTCATTTGCATATGCTGCTGCTCCGTGTGTGCGTGTATGTGTGTGTGTGTGTGGCATCACATGTGCTGCATCTGTGCAGCCCTTAGCTGTCTTAACCCTTTACTGCTGGACGTATCATATCTGATACATCAGTTTAAAGAGCTGTCTCATCAACAAGATAAATATTTACATTAAACCCTGTTATAAAAATGTAGTCTGCCCCCTTGAGGATTATCATTCCACTGCAGGCAGCTAAAGTTGTATTCTAGCTCTTTACAAATGTCTGCTCATAAACTCATCCACATAGGGTTTTTTTTCAGGAAAATCATTGAAAATTTTAAAGAAGATGCAGTAAGAATAACATCTAAAATTTTAACCATTTTTGAAAATGAGTATTTTCTGCATTGAATGAATGAATATTTACTAAAAACTTTACTAAAAGCTTCCAAAACTGCAAAGTTGATCAAATATGATACAAAAAATGTATCAAAGACAAAATGATACAACAATATTTTTTGTGGATTTTGTTAAAAAGGTTATAAACATCCCAGGTCCAAAAAAAATATAATTTTCTATCTTTTTTTTTGGTAGGTCAGGCTTTACAGGGTTAAACTCACACTCATGCGGTTGTTCTTACCAGGCAGGTCACAGCCGAGCACCTCCATCCTCATGCCGATCCCAGCTGGGGACCAGCGCTCCGGAAACACTCTGATATACTGGGCCACTATCTCATCAAATCTCCTCACCTCTGGAGCGTCATAGTGGCCGTTCCCCTCAAAAATCTGAAAACACAGAGATGGGTACACAAACATTGTTACTGGTCTGAACTGGTTTCTCTGATTCCCTGTGAGTTTTTACCATTCTGAGTTTAATCTGTGCGCTTGATGGAAAAACGTGAGAGACTCCTGACAGCTTCTTTCAGGTCTGTTTTCAGCACTGTGGGATCCTGCTGCGCTGTCAGACTGCTGGTTTAAAGGGAAGCATGTTAGAAGGATCATCACATGTCCTGAAGTTTGTGTGAAAGCCAAAGCTGTCTGATATACAAAATGAAGAGTGACGGTTGTGCTCCATGTTTGCATGATGAATGTGAAATCTGTGGGTGCACTGACAGCTCTGAGGATGAGTATCTTAAAACAATGAAGAACGCTGCAGAGGAAGTGAAATTTGTCATCTTACCACACCACCGTTCAGGTCTAATTGAGAAACAATAGTGAGCCCGTCTCTCCACAGTCATAAACCACTTCTAATCAGCATTGTTTCCTCGCACAGTATGACACGTGTCACAAAAATAACAACAGAGAATGCATTTCCTTTGATTTTCAAGTAATCTTTTGAGGCGGCTTGCAGCAGCCGCTGGCAAAACACAAGATTCATTACAAGCTGAAAACCGACTAGACTCCACCATGAAAGCTCTGAAAATATGGGCTGTGAAAGTTGTGATATTGGTTTCATTAATTAGAATTTATCTTCTGTCTTCCCTGTTTTTTTTTTTTTTTGTTTAAATTTAAAGAACGTAACATAAGATGAATTTCTCAGGATGCTCATTTAAGCAGACAGGCAGATGAGAGAGAGCAGGATGTTAGCATCAGGAGGAAAGGCAGACACTCAGTAGTGCCATTAAAGCGCTTTAACACAGTCTCAGAAAGGAGGACAGAGTTTAAAGTGCCCCGTCTCTCTGTGCGTTCCACTGCCAGCTGTGCTGAGTGGTGATGCAGGAAAGACATTTTTAATTAACACCCATGAGAGACAAATAAAGGATGAGTGAACAAGAGGATGAGACCCGGAGAAAGCAGAGGAAGACAGAAACAGGGAGAATGAGGGGTGAGGTGATTAAACTGAATTATTATCAGAGCTGGGGCGCTAATAAAAAGGGTTTCTGCTGAAAATGACAAGAGTGAGAGAAAGGGAGAGAGACAGAGGCAGAGGGAGAGACAGAGGAAGAAAGAGAGGGAGAGTTGAAAGACAGCTATAAATAAATGACAAATGATGAGAGCTGACAGCAACAATCAGAGAGAGGAGAGTACATATGTTTGTGTCAGGCAGGCAGAGATAGTGTGTGTGTTTGTGTGTGTGTGTGTGTGTGTGTGTGTGTGTGTGTGTGTGTTCCCTTCTTTTACCTTTGCAAACCCAGTCTTGCTGTCCATGATGTAGGTCCACTCTTTGCCCGTCAAGCTGTGCGCCAGTTTGTACTTCCTGACGAACGCTCTGTTCTCAGCGCTGGTGCTCCCCTCCAGCCCTCTTGCACCCTGGGTAATAATGCCACGCACCATCTTGGGCACCCCAAGGTCCACCTGCAGCACAAGCAAACAGTATTACTGATCATTACCATGATAATAGTAGCACAGGTGCAGCTCCTCAGACTGGCTGCAGCCTGTTTGATTGGTCAGAGCTGGACTTCACTCATCTCTACAGTTTCAACGTTTTCATGAACTGACAGTCTGGAGTTCTCTGTGGGACTCACTGGGAACCTTTACTGGATACGTTGCCCTTCTTGAATGTTTCTATTCTAACCCTCGAACTTTTGGTCCTTCAAACTGACAGTTATTCACCCTGCTGGTGTGAAGTGTTATCAACCGTCTCCCTGCCTGCTTTTCCCTCATTAACCCTTTCTGTCATCTCAGTCACTGAAGGTGGTTGTATTTGGAGTTTGTTGATTCAGTCTTTATTTCAGTGTATTAATGTATTTATGATACAGTTCATTCAAAAACTTTTGAGAAGACTGAGATTTAATGAGGCACCAACAGGCAAAATGATCCTCCTGATGAAAGACAGAGTGAGACAATGAGCCCCATCAGTAGCTCCTCGTCCCTAAATACATGCTCATCTGTAATGGAAAACAGGTTCAATTAGCAAAGGAAAAAGGTGACGTACCTGCAGCCATTCCTCTCCGGCTATGGGCTGCGTCGGGTTTGGAAACCAGCCTGAGCGGCTGGCCACGAGCCTGGCTGCCCCCGTGGAGCCGTGGATGTCCCTCATGGAGGAAGCAGTGATCTGGGAGTCTGGTATCAGCCCGGACAACATGCCCTGTAACTCTGAGCAAGGAGCATCTGAAGAGAACACACAGAGGAAACAGTCAAGCTCTGTTCCTGTTGGGCAGTTTGTTGGCTGTTTGCTTTCTGAAGATCATTTTTGGGCCATTTGGACCATTTTGTTTGGACTTTACTGACATCAAAGGACAGACAGGACATGATGAATACAGCTGATTAAAAAAAGGATAAGCTACAAATCCTGCACTGTGAAGCTAACCTTTCCTTCTTTTATTGTCTTAAAACATTTTTATGCAATAAAGAAGTGTTTGATTTTCATCTTGCAAAGAGAAACACAGCAAAACATTAAGGAAAAACTCAACTACATTCAAAAAGAATGTGATAAAGATCCGGAAGCAAACAACACACAGCTCGCTGTAAAATCCTATTACACAAAGAAAGAAACTAAAAAAAAAGTTTCAAAAGGGGATTTGATCTGAGGTCTGTGGATTCAAGTAAAAAGATTTCACCTCCACACACATGTGATATGAATGTTACTGCTATATTTTTAAACCAACCTCTAAACCCAGTCTGCTTAAACCATACCATTCA
>CM061160.1:1222500-1245000 GCA_030710495.1 Labroides dimidiatus
ATTTATAGGTATCATAAACTGAGCTATCTGAGCAGCAGCTGCATCATGGGAGTGACTGACACGTACAAACAAACAGTAAGGAACCTTGCTTTGCCAACGACACTGACTGATGTACACAGAGAAAAATCAGTGTGCCACACACACACACACACACACACACACACACACACACACACACACACACACACACACACACACACACACACACACACACACACACCATCTGAAAACACAGACAGTTAAAGGAAAGTGAATGCTGGCACACATGGCCAGAAGCTGTCTGTATGTATCTTGACACAGAGACTCTCTCTCTCTCTCTCTCTCTCTCTCTCTCTCTCTCTCTCTCTCTCTCTCTCTCTCTCTCTCTCTCTCTCTCTTTCTGTCTTTGACTACCATCTCCATCAGCTCACCACAGGAAAACACAGCTGGGCTTCCTTTCTTCTCACTCATTTCATGTTCACTCCTCTCTCTGTCTCTTTGTCTCTCTGTTTCTCTGTGTTTCTGTCTGACATCTCTATCTCCCCCTCTGGCTGCCGTGATGATACACTGCTGTAAGAATCGGAGCAGAAAAACATCCTGTTGTTTCATTAGAGAACCTCAAAGGCTGTTCTGCTGTTGAATCTCAAACTTTTTCTTCATTATGTTTCATTAGTGCTGAAAACACAGCATCTAGTGTTTCATCCAGAGAGCAGCAAACCTCTTTCAGCAGAGCCTGAGGCATTGCAATTACTTGCTTGGGTGCCTATGTGTAGATGTTTACTTGTATCAGGAGTGTGTGGAAGTTCATCATATCTTCCTGTTCCTGGTCCATTAAACAGTGGGGTCCAGAGTGTGGATGAAAGGGCTTTGTGACTTACTGGAACAGGAGCAGGCTACCAGGCCAGCTGGGAATTGAACTTGTGACCCAATGGATGTACGACAAAGTCAGACCCAGTGAACCCGCGCCCTTACAGTCCCCCTAATTCCACAAACTGTGACCCGTTAAATGATGGAAAAATGCCGACAGGCCCCAAAAGACTTAATGGGAATGTGGTAGCAACTGTAATTACAAGTGTGTGTGCGTGCGTGCGCTTGTGTGTATGTGTGTCTGTGTGAGTGTGTTTGCCCTGGTGTGTGAGTGTGTAACAGTGTAATTATGAAGTCTCACTCTGAGGGGCTGGAGGCTGGTGGCTCCTTACAGATTTCACTGAAACATTCCCTCACAAAATGTGTGCACAGTTCACACACACACACATACACACACACACACACACACACACACACACACAGACACACACACACACACACACACACACACACACACACACACACACACACACACACACACACACACACACACACACACACACATACACACACACACACACACACACACACAGACAAGCATGCAGGGTCTCTGAACGTGTGTACATGTGTTTGTGTGAATGTCAACCCTTGTATTGTACGTCTGTTCTCTCAGTTTTCCTACTCTTCACACAGGTTAGAAGACTAAAATCTGTCCCTGTTTTTTCTGTTTTTGACTGAGAATTTGAATGGACGGACGTTTATTTTCAGCTCCTGTCTGATGCAGACCTCTCAGTGGGATAGCTGCTGGTTTTACAGCTTATTCAGCAATCCTTCATAGCTGGCTGAATGATTTGAAGATACCAGAGGAGCCAGTCACCACATCCAGAAGACTTGTTACCGCTATGAAGAGTCTCAGGAAACTCTTAAATATTCAGAATCAATACCAAGTTGGCCCACTGTCAATGTGTAAATATGTTTTCCTACATAATGCATGGAGCACACTTTGCACAGCTGTGCCTCTACATCTACAGTTTTAACCTCTCTGCTGGATTTTATCAGTCCATGTTGGAACAAGCAGGCAGAATAAACTAAATGTGTGTGTGTGAGTGTGAGTTATCTATTAGCAAGCATTTAACAGCCACAAGTGAAAGATACATCAATATGCATTATGGTTTGCATTTGTGTTGCAGTACTCGAGCAGAACCACAGTCCTGATTTCCAGGCTTTGTGACTGGACATGCACCTGGACTCCCTCAACTCAAGACCCGAGCTTTGACTGCATTCAGACTTGGCAGATTGAGGACAGTAATCTGCACAGAGTTCTAATGATTTATCCAGTTTGAACAAACTCCAGCGCATGTTTGCACTAACATCTGTGTTCAAGTGCTTCTTGTTTGGCAACGGTTTCTGCCAGGATCCCTAAAAGTGCTGCACATTGTGCATTTTGCCTTCAGGGATATTATACGGGTAAGTTCATAGCGTGCAGTTCAAAGTTTCATTAAAAAGAAGACAGTAGACATGTGCAGGGATGAGACAAGAAAAAGTTTGTGAGACACTGTTGTCACGTGGACTGTTACTGTTACCAAGCTACTGTAATGGAAATGTTCCAGACTCCTGGTTCTGATCAACAGCAGATGGATAACAAGCCCTTTTGATCCATTAGACACCTGCAACAAGCCCCTAGCTATGGCATCATAGGCATGAAATAATTGAAATACATCACATTTAAGGATTAATAAAGGAAAGTATGTTAGATTCAAACGCTGTGAGAGCTGCTGGTGGGGGGGAGTTAAAGGACAGCCAAACTGTGCTGACTGTGACAATGCACTTACCCAGTGATGGTCTAGGGCCGAGGTGGCCAACCAGTCAGCGACCAAGAGCCACAAAATGACCATGGTTCTACAAAGAGCCACATCATACACGTGGGCTTACAAACACAATCCCTCCCTGTGTGACCCAAAAGTACCCAAAAGAGATAAACTAGTGTGATTCATTTGTACACAGTCGTCTGCTCAGGCTGCAGCATGGAGGGGCTGCTGTGAGTGAGGGGGCAGGCATTTAAGATCAATACATGATTTCACCTCAGTCTCCAAACTCCAGAAAAGTCACTAGATTTGTCACATTTTTTGAAAAAGAGTTGCTAGAGGGGTCTGAAAAGTCACGAAATATGGTGACAAAGTCCACTCCACTTCTCTGACATTCTTCACTGCACTCATAACAATGAACTGATCTTTTGTTGTTGTTGTTCTGGATGAATTGATGAGCTGCACACTGATCGGCAAAGAGACGCAGGTTGGCCACCCCTGGTTTAGGGTTTCTTGGGGGGAAATCAGATTATATTTGGGGGGTCCCACTGTCAGTCCAGGTTCTGACGGTGAATGGATCTAGATGAAACAGCATCATGGGGTAATCTGGACTCCATCCACTCAAGACTCAAACTCAAACTCAAAGGTTTGGAGACTCAGCTGTTTTTCTAACTTGCATGCCAACCTTTAGAGGCTGGCATAGTGCTATGATTCAGTCTAAAGTTCATAACACAGTTTGCCATCTCATCACAGCGAGTCAGTGTAAGGGGATATGCCATGTCTCAGAGGTCTTAGACTCCTTAATCACTGTTAACAGACTCTTTCTAGAAGGCTTCTGCAGCAATAAGCTAATGGAAGACAACCAAAAGACAGCTCGGGGTGAGTATGTGTGTGAGAGAAAGACGGCAGAGGTAAGTCCAGCATCTGGTCCTGGTGTCAGCTTCCCTGGTTTCTGGACTCGAGTGGATTCATCTGATCACACCCAACAAGCCCTGTTTAGCATCTCCTCTATGAGGGTGGAGTCAGAGAAGTCTTCCATATTCAAACTGTGCTTTCATTCAGCAAAGGTCAAAGGTGACAGACATGATGCACATGCTGTTTTCTCCTTCATTTACACACACCTGCTCTACTGAATATCAATAATGTGCCATAGACAGAGACACACTATGGATCTGCTTCTGCTTTGTAGTCAGAAGGAGCCTAACCAGGCCTAACATGTAAGGACGGAGAGGGGAACCAGCAGAGAGGACAGGGCTCACCTCATGGGCTGGAAAAGAAGAGGTGTGTGTGTGTGTCGCCCTGCAGGGTGGCAGTCAGTCAGCTGCTGAGCGCCAGAGCAGACGTGCTGAATTATTTAGATGTCTGTGCTGTGTGTGTGTGTTTTCAGTCTTTGTGTATATCGAGTTATAAAATAGTAAAACAGCCTCCATCTCCTCTAATTCCATCACAGAGGACTGCACACACACACACACACACACACACACAGACACACACACACACACACACACACACACACACACACACACACAGACACACACAGACAAACACACACACACATACACACACACACACACAGACACACATATACACACACAGACAAACACACACACACACACACACACACACACACACAAAAACACACACACACACACACACACACACACACACACACACACACACACACACACACACACACAAACAAAGATTTCCGGGAGCAAATCTGTTGGAAAGCTAAGTCCAGGTAAGTGACAGCAAAGTCTGCACATCTACTGATGTGAACCAAACAACACACGTCATGCTTAAACACTCCCCTCGCTGGTGTCTTCCCTCCCTCGCCTCATCTCACCCAGGCCCACCCTCCTGAACTCTTCCCTCCCTCACCTCACCCAGGCCCACCCTCCTGAGTTCTTCCCTCCCTCACCTCACCCAGGCCCACCCTCCTGAGTTCTTCCCTCCCTCACCTCACCCAGGCCCACCCTCCTGAGCTCTTCACTTCCTCACCTCACCCAGGCCCACCCTCCTGAGCTCTTCACTCCCTCACCTCACCCAGGCCCACCCTCCTGAGCTCTTCACTTCCTCACCTCACCCAGGCCCACCCTCCTGAGCTCTTCTCTCCCTCACCTCACCAAAGGCCCACCCTCCTGAGCTCTTCTCTCCCTCACCTCACCCAGGCACACCCTCCTGAGCTCTTCCCTCCCTCACCTCACCCAGGCCCACCCTCCTGAGCTCTTCTCTCCCTCACCTCACCCAGGCCCACCCTCCTGAGCTCTTCACTCCCTCACCTCACCCAGGCCCACCCTCCTGAGCTCTTCACTCCCTTACCTCACCAAAGGCCCACCCTCCTGAGCTCTTCTCTCCCTCACCTCACCCAGGCCCACCCTCCTGAGCTCTTCACTCCCTTACCTCACCAAAGGCCCACCCTCCTGAGCTCTTCACTCCCTCACCTCACCCATGCCCACCCTCCTGAGCTCTTCTCTCCCTCACCTCACCCAGGCCCACCCTCCTGAGCTCTTCTCTCCCTCACCTCACCCAGGCCCACCCTCCTGAACTCTTCACTCCCTCACCTCACCCAGGCCCACCCTCCTGAGCTCTTCACTCCCTTACCTCACCCATGCCCACCCTCCTGAGCTCTTCTCTCCCTCACCTCACCCAGGCCCACCCTCCTGAGCTCTTCTCTCCCTCACCTCACCCAGGCCCACCCTCCTGAGCTCTTCCCTCCCTCACCTCACCCAGGCCCACCCTCCTGAGCTCTTCACTCCCTCACCTCACTTATGCCCACCCTCCTGAGCTCTTCACTCCCTCACCTCACTTAGGCCCACCCTCCTGAACTCTTCCCTCCCTCACCTCACCCAGGCACACCCTCCTGAACTCTTCCCTCCCTCACCTCACCCAGGCCCACCCTCCTGAACTCTTCCCTCCCTCACCTCACTTAGGCTCACCCTCCATAACTCTTCCCTCCCTCATCTCACTTAGGCCAACCCTCCTTAGTTCTTCCCTCCCTCACCTCACTTAGGCCCACCCTCCTGAACTCTTCCCTCCCTCCGTCACTTAGTCCCACCCTCCTGAACTCTTCCCTCCCTCACCTTTCAGGCCCACCCTCCTGAACTCTTTACTCCCTCACCTTTCAGGCCCACCCTCCTGAGCTCTTCCCTCCCTCACCTTTCCAGGCCCACCCTCCTGAGCTCTTCCCTCCCTCACCTTTCAGGCCCACCCTCCTGAACTCTTTACTCCCTCACCTTTCAGGCCCACCCTCCTGAGCTCTTTACTCCCTCACCTTTCAGGCCCACCCTCCTGAGCTCTTCCCTCCCTCACCTTTCAGGCCCACCCTCCTGAGCTCTTCCCTCCCTCACCTTTCCAGGCCCACCCTCCTGAGCTCTTCCCTCCCTCACCTTTCAGGCCCACCCTCCTGAACTCTTTACTCCCTCACCTTTCAGGCCCACCCTCGTGAGCTCTTCACTCCCTCACCTTTCAGGCCCACCCTCCTGAGCTCTTCCCTCCCTCACCTTTCAGGCCCACCCTCCTGAGCTCTTCCCTCCCTCACCTTTCAGGCCCACCCTCCTGAACTCTTGGTTCGTGTAATATCCCTTCTCCTTACACTCTTCCAGGCTGTGTTGCTGGGACCTCTGCTCTTTCCAGAGGGATTTGTGGCCAACACCCTGTCTGCTTTTCTCATTATTGCTCCTTCATCCATCTATCTCTCTTTCTATTTTCTGTTCTTACCCTTGTGAATGCCTCCTTTCTTTGATCCTTCCTTTTATCTCTTGTTCCACGATGAAGCTCACTTTGTTTCCAGCTCTCTTCCTTTCTCTGCACAGTGTACTTTATCTCCTTCTGTCACTTCACTACTTCACTGGTTGACCTTTGCTTGTGTTTTTCTGCGTTATTTCTTTTTTTCAACTTTTCTCCTCTCTCTTCTTATTTCATTCCTCTCAGTCAACTCACGTCTCCTTACTTTATCTCTCGTTCTTCATCCATCCTGCTCTTCTATGGATTAAAGGGGGAATAGGAGGTTTTGGTTCTGGCTGAGGTCCATGTTGTAATGACAAAAGAAGACATGTCAGAGGGGTGAAATGAAGATGTTTTGTTCCAGATAAGCCGGACACTCAAACTGAAGCAGCATTCACACCACAAGTTACGCTTTCACAGTCATCTCTTCAGAAAATTCTTGGTTATGATTATTAAATATTATCCTGACAGAAATTCCTCTGGTGTGAGTTTTTAAAGGAGCAGGGATTCATTATTAATATCGCGCCTCAAATACGCCAGCTGCGTCTGTGTTGCGGCTCTGCTCCATCCCGTGTTGACTTCATTTGTCAACTCACACCGGCTGCATGCTTAGTCCAACAAGCCACAGGACTGACAGACAGCTGGAGTCACGAGACTGCATAATTCCCACTCTTTCCTCTCCGCTAATAAACCTCTCTTCATTCATGTTGTGCTGGTAAACCTGAAACTTTTTAATTCCTGGCGTGTCTTTGCTCATTGTGTTGTTTTCTTTCATTGGTAAAGCTAAATACGATCTAGTTTTTGACACAGTCTGTTTTATTTCGAAAGTCTCAGGCTCTTTTTAGGTAGTATCTGTGCACTACTTCCTGTCCCGCTCGATCTTCTCTACTCTGAATTGATGCGTCACAGCTCCGGCATCTGGCAAAATAGGATGGCTGCGGGTTAGCTGTGACCTGTCAGACCAGCCACGCAGCTGAACCACAACAGAATGGATCCAGCGTAGGTTGGCACAGTGACTTGAACAGAAACCTATCTGATCCGGCGCCGTGACGGAGCGGAGCTGCAACGCAGATGCATCTGTGACCGGTTCTGTTTGTTATCGTGTACCAGCCTCCTGGCCCATACTCTGAATTTTTATCCAATTTCTCTGAGGCCCCGTTGAGGGAGGGACTGAAAACGCTGTAGTATGCATACAAGGCCTGTAGGTGGCGATATAACTGTAGCATCTTTTGTTAGTCTGCCGCCAAAGAGGCGGCAGACTAACAAAACACATGCGGGCTGATCATCTGGTGTATATATTAAATGCGACTTATCTGAGTGCCAACAGATGCACTACATTTTGTTGAAAGGCAGTCAGCAGATTCAGCAGCACAAGCACAACCAGGTAGGTCAACTATTTAACCGTTGTTGTTGTCCGGTTCGCAAAAGTTCCCACAACAAAAAAACAGAGCATGATGTAAGTGCTTTCACTGAAAACACAGACTTGCCGTTTATACGGCAATGGAGGCTGCAGCGTTTCAGAAAAATGACACTCTGGAGGGCGTTTTAAAAAAGTTGCATTTTAGTAAAAGTTTGCGTTTCATCCTGATACCGTTGTCATATAAACTGGGCCTGAGTTTCTTCCCAGCATCATCCTTCTTTCAGATAAAATCCTCATTGTTGGTGATTTTAACATTCATGTAGATGTCCCATTAAAGTTATTAACCATGGATCTCTCTGGGAGTCTCTGAGTTTGTCTGTTAGGTTCGTTTGGATTGTTGCTGTGGACGGCCTGCTGCCATGGACCTGACAGACTCCAGCTGCTACGGCTTTTTACAGTTTCTCCATCATCATCACTACAACACAGAAATATGGACTCTGTGTCTGTGCCTCTCTTTGTCTGTGTCTCTTAGTGTCTAAATCTCTCTCTCTCTCTCTCCTCATTGTCTGTCTAACATGAGTCTGGTTCTGTCCGAGGTTTCTGCCCGTTAAAGGGCAGTTTTTCCTTGCCATTGTAACTTGCTAAATATTGCAAAGTGCTGTACTCATGGTGGGTTAAGATGAGATAAGACTTCTTATCTTGTCTTGATGTTGGCTCTCTGTTAATAAAATTATTATCTTTTACAGGTCTAGACCTGTTAACGCTTTTGGCATCTTGGGATGATGTTTGTTATGAATTGGGGCTATATAAATAAAGATTGATTGATTGATTGACACAAAGAGGAACAACAGCCTAACTGGAAGTTGGCTCACCAGAAACAAGCACAGCAATGAAGCCACGTTGAATCTGTTATCTTATTAGTCACCTTATCCTCCACACAGTTTAAAAACTTAACTCTTAATCTGACTTTTTCTTACATTTTAAATTTTCTTTGAAGGTATTAAAAATCGATAATGTGGGTTGGGCGTAAGGAAACATCATATCTCCAACTCTTAATCCCAGGTTTCCTCCCTGTGCGTAACCTCTCCTAACCCACAGCCAACTGTGTGCACTAAGTCATTAAACTCTTCAAATATTGAAATAAAATCCAACATCTACGTATGGTTTCTAAAAAGGAGAAGCTCAGGTGTGTCCTGTTTCTGCAGACTTTATTCTGCTGTCTTGTTTGCCCCTGCGTCTTCCACTCTCTGCCCATCTGTTTGCTTACTCGGGCGCACGTCTTGATTCAGTGCCTGTCTTTTGGGAGCCTGTCAGTACAACGCAGAAATAAATGTTGTATGAGCATTACTTCTCCCTCTCCCTCAAACATTCCTGCATGTTAACATGTATTCCACATGCTCCATCTGGTTCACTGTGAGCCTTAATGACACTATCACAGACACTACCGATCACATGATCATGTTGCTGTGTGACATTAGCTCCGCCTCTATGGCTCCCAGATGTTTAAAACCACTGTGTGTGTGTGTGTGTGGGGGGGGGGGGGGGGGGGGGGGGAGCACTTGGTACTAATCATCACTGTGATGTGCAGAGGTGTGTCTCTGTGTGAGTGCAGACAGCACGCTAAGCTCTGATTTTTAGTTTTTTTACCATACATGTGGATCACATCCATTCTTGTCCTCCTTTGCTCCTTCTCTACAAACACACTCTTACACACCACACACACACACACACACACACACATACACACACACACACACACACACACACACACACACACACACACACACACACACACACACACACACACACACACCATGGCCAGGCACAGAAAAGTCATTTGTTCAGGAAGCATAAACTTGCCTGTCCAAATCATGATGACTTTCTCAGGAGCCCACAGGGGGAGGGAGAATGAGTGATGAAGTGCTGCTGGAGGCAAAAGAAGAGGAATGGGAAAGAGAGCAGGAGTGGAGGGACGAGGTGGATGAAGATGTGAGGATGTTGGACAGTGATGGAAGAGTAGCTGGATGAAGAGACTTTGAAGGACTCACTGGAGAGGTGGGTGAATGAAAACGTCAGGTATGAGTCATGGATGAATGGATAGTTTGATGCAGGTTGAAAGAGCTGCATCCCGTACATTGGTAGAGAGGCTAACATTGAATGAAATCAATATATCAGCATGTCTATACAGCTTTCCTCTGCATTCAGATAATAAAAGGAGACTGTTACAACAGCTCCAAGATCTGCTCTCCATTATAAAAAAAACATTTCCTTGAGTCGTCCTCTGAATGCTGACACGGGATTTCACACACCCAAACTATAAAACACTCTGCCAAAAGATCTTCTTGGCTGTTGCTTTTGAGTTATTTATATATCCTCTGTGCACACAACACACTCTCAGGAAACACACAGTCTAACTCACACCTAAAAGCAGACAAAGATGACCAGAAATGCAAGTGGAGGCCGCCTGAGGTGTGCCATGGTTTGATGTTTGCTCAGATTACCCTCATTCTTCTGGTCTTTCCTCAGCTCCCTCTGCTCTTACTTCCCTCTTCATCTTCTTTTATTCTGATCCAGAACAGTGAATCAAGTAACTGATGGCCCTGGGCAGAACAATCAGATTGCTGCACAGACTGACCCTCCAGGGGGGCAAGTCTCGCTCAAAAGACCCTTAGCAGTGGGTGTGAGGTGGTGCATGTGTGTTTGGGTGTGTGTGTGTGTGTGTGTGTGTGTGAGAGAGAGAGAGAGAGAGAGAGAGAGAGAGACAGAGAGAGAGAGACAGAGAGAGAGACAGAGAGAGAGACAGAGAGATTGAGTGTGTGTGTGTGTTTGGAAGCCAAATGAGAGATATTCAACCAGAAGCTGCTGCTGATTTATTCAAAGCCTCTCCTCCTCCAACACACTCACACACATATTCATAATCACGTGCACGCCCACACAGCCCTCTGTGCCTCTCGTAGCATTCAGCTTTCCAGGGTTATGGGGGAATCAAGGGGGATTATGGTTGGAGACACCAACAGCTGACCTGGAACCATCATCATTAATCTAAATGTATTGTTATTAAATGGTATCCCCTGGTGTCAGAAGCAGGAGCAGAGCATGACTCTTTGACTGAATGTATGCAAAATGTTCCAAAGAGATGAATTCACCCACTGAATGTAGAAACTTTTCTTCCCTTTTGACTGAACCATTCTCTGAGCTGAGTCTGATTGTGATGTGTGATGTCACCCATGCCATTCACTCGCTGGGAAGCATGTGCTGCCCTCGTACTTTGTGTCAGTTGACTTTTGAATAAAGAGTCTAGCTGTAGTTATGAAGTAGCAGTGCTGGATGTCCTTCTGAAACCTTTGCAGATTTATTAAGTGCAACATAATCATAAGTTGTAGAAATCTCTGTCTGCAAACTGCTCAAAACGGTCCGTTTCCTAGCACCAGATCTTCACCAGATTGTCTTTAATGATGAGGTCATCACATGCGAATCTCCAAACTGGTTCATGGCATGTTAGCAGGCCGGCCTCATACAACAAGGTCTGCCCATAGCTGAGGCCTTCAGAGCAGGGGCGTGTTTAGTCATTTGGGGGCCCAGGGCAAGCCCAGTCATTGGGGCCCTCTACATCCTTGTACTTCATCATCCTCAGAGCTAGACTGGCTCTCCTCTGGGTCCATCACTGTCTCATTCTGAGTGTTAATCTAAAACTCAGTAAACATAATGTAACCAAATGCTTTTCCTCAAGTTCTGTATTTGAGTACAATTTTCACAAAAGGTTAGGGTGTAATTTAGGCCACATGGTCCTGCTTTTTAAATCTTATCTGACAGCTTGAGTTACTACATACTTAACCATTTTTATATGCCCTGTGTTTATGAATTATTTATCAAAAAATCAACCAGTCAATCAATCAGTCAATCAATCAACAAGGTTTTCAATAATAATCTTTAAAATCAACTATAATTGTGAATTTGAGAGACTTCTTCTGTTTTGATAAATACTAATCATGAAATATTAGTGTTTTGATGTATTTTCAAGTGCTTGAATTAAGACAATATGAGACAAAACAATAAGAATTTCTTTAAAACTAATAAAAGGTTATTATGAGATGTTTTGGGGCCCCTGGAAGTTGCCTGTGTTTGCCTAATGGTAAGCACGTCTCGGCTCCAGAGAGGTGATCAATCAGAGGGAAGGAGGTTTGTGTAGCAGGGATTCTTAAAGAGGCAGTAGCTAAAATGAACCATTTTAGAGAGAAGCTGAGCTAAAGGAGGGGAAAAAAAGTTTTTTTTCTTTTTTTTTTCCCAATTGTAAATCATGAAGAAATAAAAAAAAAAAAAAAAAAAACAATACCCCCTCTTTAAGGATTAAACTAGCACAAGATGCTTGCTTGAAAAATACCATCCTGGCTAATGCGGATCATTCAGTGACAAGTTAAGCAAATATGAAGTCTTCCTTTTGGTTTTGTTTTTACTGGTTTTTACAAATTAGCACATTTTTGGACATTTGGCAGCTGGAACAGCAGGCCTGCCTCTGATGATGTCAGAGCCTGCATGCATGCAGTGAGGCATGTCAGCAGAGAGTGATGAAGAGGACAGTGTCTCTATGTCTATATCTACCTTAAGATGTTTAGCCTACGTTAGTTATTACAACTTAAACCTGACTGATATCAGGGTATGATGCATTGATAACAAGCTGACAGCTACAGACTCTACAGCTTTATGTTTATGTCAGAGAGCTGAATCATTTAAGACTGCTAATGGAGTGATCACCTCCCGCACTCTTCTTCTTCTTTCTTATCACACAGATACGAGTAAATAATGGGCTAATCTATCTCTTCTCAGAGTCTGGTCACAGCACACTGAAAGTACATTATTATTTTCCATATGTTTTTACTACATCTTCCTGTTTTATCCATCAATCATCAACCTGTGAGAGCGCTCAGACTGTTAGCCTTATTGTATCTGAAGTCTACAGCGGAACTACATGCAGATGGTAAGACTGGATCTCCAGTTTCCCCTTCACAGGATTAAGTGTTTGTTCATATGTATGTCAGTGTGTGTGCATGCATTAGTGTTCCTCATGGAGGAATCATGGTTTATGGCACACAGCTAGATGTGGTGTTAGACCGCAGGACAAACACATGTGACCGCTAGAGCAGTGGGAGCACAAGTGTGATGGAAAAACCAGCCACAGCCACTGGAATGCTTCTCTGCTTTAATTGAAGCTGCAACCATTTTAAAGAGCTGAGGTAGAGTAGGCTTCATTTCTACCCAGCAGCCCCAGCCTGCAGCACACTCACCGATGATTCATCATGCTTTAACGCCTCTGAGAGAAGCTGCTCGCAAACCTGTCCAAGCAGGTCGACACTAGGCAGGAATCTGACCAGCAAGTAACAGAAAGCAGATGGGACGTGAGGAGCAGACTGTGCGGTGTGAGCGTGATGTAAGGTTTCACTTGGGAGCTGGGGGACATGTGCTGTTTCTGGCTTGGTCGTAAACCCTTAAATGAAGCCAAACGGTGGTGGAATGGCTGTAATTGCAGACACCGGTCGGGTTCTAGGCTTGTGGTCAACTCTTGCTGCATATATTCCATCTCATGCTTGTCTCTGCTTCTTCCATATGGGTGCATGTTGAGGCATGTGTGTCACCTAAGAGACTCTCTCCAGCTGCCCTCATTACTCTGCGGTTGAACCCATGGCACCAATTTGTGTCCTAGTGTGTGTGTTCCCTGCACGGCTCTGAGCCTACCTTATGGTTCTTGCCATGCCTGTAGATCATCCAGTCCTCTCCGTTGGTGCTGACCTCCAGCTTGAAGGTAGTGACATGGTAAGACTTTTGAGTTTCCTTTGAAATGGCGCCTTGAGTGGCAATGCCTGTCAGCACCTTCAAAGTATGGAGGTCCACCTGTTAGTGAAAAAAGAGAGAGAGGGGGGGGGTTAAATTAAATATTCATCAACAGTTACAAAAAAGATACTGAAAAAAAAAAGTCCGTCTGATGATATTTCCAGATACAAGCTGAAAACCTTAGTTATTTAGCTTTCAGATTTCTCTCTTTGTAAAGCATGTAAAGCATTACCAACACTAAAAACATCCATAATCACAAAATTATTCAGCTAAACTCATGAGCCTCCATCTCTCACCTTCAGTGCTTGTCTTTCCTCTCTCTCTGCCTCTCTCCTGGCAGATCGATAGTAATGACCCGGGGCTCATTTTAATTTCCTCCCATACAATACCCATAATCACCTCCCTGTCCTGGCTGTGGACGCTACGCTATGTGTTCTGAATGCTGCTAGCCGTGCTGCATTGAACATGGCTCCCACTGTGTAATAGAAGCAGACTTTACGCTCCCTCATTTCGAGGTCCCTCGAGTACATGCACATTTGTTGTGCTCCACTGTGTCTAAAATGAATAAATGGAGCAGAGAAAGCAGCTCTTTAACCAATCATAGAAAGATAAAAGGTATTGAATCTCTCGATTTGTAAGGAGCACTCAATGGACTTTATATTTACCATTCCTAATCTAATCTTTACCAGGAACACGCAACACATTACTCTGTGCCATTCTGCAGCCCCTGGTTTACATGTCCTCTGCTACACACAGATATTGATTGGAGACACAGGCCTTTACTTTAGGAAAAAAAAGCTTCTGTGCGGAGGAAAAAAGAGCCTCAGACAAAACAAATAAAGAGCAGCAGACCAAAGAGAAAGGCTTTATTGTGAGTTATAACATTTTTTTCTCCTCCACTGGGGCTGCTGAAACCTGTAGATTAATCGGATCGTGTGTGTTTGTGTGTGTGTGTGTGTGTGTGTGTGTGTGTGTGTGTGAGAAAGGGGGGGGGGGGGGGGGTACATGCTGTGTGTCCCACAGGGGTATAGTATAAAACACAGAGGGAGGTAAAATGCTGCGCTTGTTATCTGTCAGAGAGACAGGTGATTTTGATTACTTCTAATACACACACACACACACACACACACACACACACACACACACACACACCCCTGCACGCTTAGGGCCAGACAGAGATCCACCGAGACAACTAATCGATAGTCCGGAACTGGGGACAGGAACGAATGAGAACAGGAAGGGTGTGGAGTGAGGGAATAAGAGAGGGAGAGAGAGAGAGAGAGACAGAGAGAGAAAGAGAGAGGGAAAGAGAGAGAGGGAGAGAGAGAGAGAGAGAGAGAGAGAGAGAGAGAGAGAGAGAGAGAGAGAGATGCTAAGTGAGCCTTCCCAAGGCCTCTCATCAATCACTGAGTTGTTAGAATAACGGAGCCACCAGAGCTCACACCATCAATCTGCAGCACACCTCACTGAAGCAAAGAGGAAGGAGAGGACGGAGCAGACCAGGAGAGGAGAGATGAACACAGGCGTGTGGTTCCCTGGTAAACCCACAAAATCACCTCAAAACCTGTTGGTTCAACCTTTCAGGGGAATGATCTTTAAGGACTTATTCAAGCTCAGATTTTCATAACACATGCAGTACAACAACAGAGACATGCAAAGCACTGGCAGGGGGAAGAGCAACGACGCCTGAGCTCTGCCAGCTATGCAGCAGCTTTTGCTGCAAACTACTGAAGAAAAAGAGCCAGATGGGGAGCTCTTGGTGGTTCTTCAAGCAGGTCTCAGCTAAGCTAAATTAAAGAGTCCAATTCTCAGCTCAGAACCAGAAACTTTCAGCTAGATAAAAACTACCAGCTTTAAACATTGGGAGAAAACGCTGATAAGTGCAAAGAATGGGCCTTTGAGTATCCACTGAGTCCACTCTGTCCTTGGAAAGACTGAAGTTTTCCATGATCAGAGGGCCAAGGACTGTCTCAAAGAGGATGGGGGATCACTTGAGGTTTGTTAAGATGAATGAAGAAATGGCCAGAAGACCTTACAGCACGACTAGAATTCACACTTTTTTGGATGAAACAGAGGCGCTCAAGGTCAGACTTTCAGTTCTGATCCTTGATGACAAATAAATATCAAATAATGAGGATTTCTGTTCAACTGGAGTTGATTGCCTTGTTTCATTTGACTGAATTGTAAAAATGAATCTGAATGGAATAAAACAGAGTAGAACGGGACAGAAAACGTCTCCAATACAAAGAAAGAAGACAACAGAAACCTTACCTTACCTGAGAGAAAGTCCTCAGAGATTTAAACCCTACACGTGGCTCCTGTGCCAACATAGCAACACACACATGCTGAAAGCATGGACCACACATATCTTTAAAAAACACACCCAACTACAGAAACCCAGACACACACACATGCACGCGTGCAAACACACACACACACACACGCACAGATACAAAAGAACCTGGTGCAAGGAGTCAGGAGGAGAGGCACGGTGGCATTTATGACAGCTGCTCGTCATGACAGGAGCCTGCACACACACCGACACAAACGCACAAAAATACACACGAGGAGGGGCCTTGCTCACTGCGAGGTGTTAACGAAGGGGAACAGCTGAGAGCCTCTGTGGAACGCAGCCACCTGACCACAACACCGGTGACCAGAGAAAGAGAGCGAACAGCAACATGAGGGACGCAGGAACCGGATTTCAAGCCATCTGTCAGGACGATTTTACGCCTTCAAATCTGATGTTTAATGAATGACAGAGGGTCCCATCAGAGGCTGAGGAGGAGTTAGGTCAACCTGGAGCCCTTAATAAAAACAGTACATGGAGAGTGGTTTAACTGACTCATTCTGAGATTGTTCTAGAGAGAGTGAGCAGTCAGCTGCAGTGGAGGTGAGACAGGAAGGAAGCCTGATGAGACTGAGGAGACCTTGGCCTCATGCTAACTCTTGGCCTCAGTCCCTTCCTGTGTTTGCTGGCCCACACTTTGGCCACAGCGGAGCCCAGACAATCAGTAGCACCGCTTCCATTTCACATCTGTGTGTGACTGTCTGTGGCTGTCTGTGGCTTTGTCTTTGTCCCTGAAAAATAATAATAAATGAAGTATGTGTCCGGTTCTTATCGCTTGCTGACTCATTTTCTCTAGCCCAAAATAAACACCATGATTTCTTATGAGCCACATATCCTGGACTATCGAGTCCAGTCTCTGGAATGAAAGAGAGATCCAACAAGCCACAAAGCTAGATTTTGGTCATGAAAATGTGGAATAAAGAGTCATGTAATCAGCTTGGTTGATCAAAACATGTCACTAATAACAAGTAAAATCAACGTTTTTTTTTAAACAAGCGAATCAACAAAGAGCTCAGCAGATCCTGTAGCTGGTCTTTGCGAGCTGCTGTAGAAGAAGTTCACACCCATCCAGTTAATGTGCTGTTTACAGAAGGCGTCTCTGAAGAGCGCCTCGCAGGCTGCTTTCAGTCCATTTCTGGCTGAGCTGGTGTGTGAACCTCACACTGCCTTTTCCCTCTCACCCAGACAGCCTCGTAACTCAGCCTCGGCACAGGGATGGCACAAAGCTGGCACAAAGCTGGCACTGCCATGAAATACAGGAAACAATGCCTTACCCAGGCATGTAGCTGTTAAACCTCGATATCACTACACCGCCCACACGCTCGCTCTCACTCACTTTCTCTCCCACTCATATACACATTCAACACCACGAATATAGCTGAGCTTGAGTTATTATGTGTGACTTGTCAACACAAGAAAAGGAGTGCTGTTAAAATAAGAATGCAGGCAGAACAAACTGAAGCGAGAGAGGCATATCTTTTTCAGATTAGGATCCTGGATCTGTGCTTTCTATTTACAGATTATACATATAAGAAATATACAATCTGCACTCTGGGATCAGGATTTCCAGCATGGTGTGTCTTTGTAGTCAGTATCAGTTGGGTTTGGAACATGCAGGAAAAACTGTGTGAGGAACAAAAGCTCAAATCCTGACTCCCATCAGATAACAGTTCATCTCTATTCACAGATACCTTTATGTTAGTTAACTTTACAAAGATGGAAACTTTACTGACGATCGTTCCGACCCTTTGCTGTGAAAGCCCAACTAATGAAATCACTTAAAGACTGTATTTTCATTTTTTACAAATCAATCATTGATGAAGTCAATAATAAAACGTGTTTTTCTTTTATGGGCTCATACGGCTAAAGTTAGCAAGCCAGAAGCCACTGCTGAACAGAGACAGATTTATTTATTTATTTATTTATTTATTTATTTATTTATTTATTTATTTATTTTGCCATGCCATGTAATGGAAACTATTTCATTAATTTTTTGCCCGAAAATTTTCTGAAAACCCGTCAAATGTTAAAAAGCAGCCAAAATCTTATCAACAGGCCAGTATTATTTTTTCCAACCCAATGTGCTCAAAAGACACCCGATCTGGCAAGACTAATCCTAACTTACATGACTTGCATAGCTCTGTCAGACTATGACAAACACTTGGTGCTAATGAGGACACTTGGAGAAGTAAATGATTCTATGTTTGTGTTGCATTATGCCCACACTGGTCCGATATGCCCTTTGCTCCCATGAGTGAGGCTGTTGAGTTCCATGGTGGAACATTTGTCTTTGTTTTTCTTCAGCCCAGTTTTCTGAACTCAAGCTAGGAGCAAACTGGTACCTGTATGTACTCCCTGTTGCTGTCTTTATTCGGCGTCCATCCGTTGTCATTGTAGTTGAGTCGAGCCTGTCGGGGCAGCCAGTGTTCATCATAGAAACTGGATGAGGCCGTGATCTGGTCATCTGTGATCTTTCCCGACTCCATACCAAAAGCATTACTGCAATGGAACGCTAGGAGAGGGGGACAGGAGAAAAAGACGTCAACACCTGTAATCCTGCATATTTTTGGATTTCAAAATAAAAATCTAGCACTTACTTTCACTGACTTCCTTATGTGTCATGTTGTACCGCGCTGAGAAGCCATCTTTTGCCACAGCCATGTCAGTGTGGAAAGAAAGAGCAAGAATCCCTGTAGATGATTGAATCTCTGGAGGAAACCTTGTCCCACAGTATCGACCAATCAGAGGGCCCACTGTAGATGAAATAGGGAAAGCATTGGATCAGTCATCAGTCTGTCCTCCTGCCTTTTACTCTTCTGTCATATTTATAGTTTACTGTATTGGACCTCTGATACAGGGCGCTCTACCTGTTTACTTTGTGATCTAAGCCATCCAGGTGTCCAAATGTTGAGCTGAGCTTCCTCCTATCCCACAATCCTCACATCTCTCTCTCTCTCTCTCTCTCCCTCTCTCTCTCTCTCTCTCTTCTTTGTTAGTTCTATTGTAGTTTCCCACTCATCCATATCTCTGTTTCCCTCCTCCGCTGACAGCTGCTCATCACTCCACCCTCTCATGTCATCACCTTTCTATCCTTGCTCACTCCATCACTTCCTCCCTGCTGGTAGAGTGCTTTAAACAGTGTGTACCATACGTACATTATGAGTCCGTGTGTAAATCCACAGATCTAAGCGATTCCTCCTCAGTCTTCCTCTCTTATTCCACAACTTGTACATGTCAACACAAACAGTGTGTGATTAAAGAGCCCCAGGGTGTGTGTGTATGTGTGTGTGTGAAGGGGTGGGTGCACTGAAAGTAGACTCAAGCTGCTCCTCTCTGACTCCTCTTACACTAACAGTTACACACATGAAGAGGCCTGTGGAGGAAGAAGACAAGAAAATAGCCAACAATCGATCAGTGGTATTGATTTTTTTCTTCCTTTCTGGAACGGGTGGATGTTTGAAATCGGGCTCTAGAGCAAATAGTAATAACTCTTTACTGATAGTGGTGGTGGACAGGGAAGAGGAGTGGAGAGAAGTCTGACTATTTTTGTGAATTCAGTTGTTGAAGACCTATTTGACATGAGTGTGACCTCCACAAACATGCATGGCAACACAGACAGGCTAAAGCAGGAGTGATAAAAGGCCCCAGTTTGGCCTAGCATGTAAACTGTTTGCCCCAGCAAAGGGGCAGTCCAGATGCAGGCCCAGGCCATGGTTCAGACCCTATCTGTGACCTTTTGCTCATGACCCCTCCCCCCTTTTTTCTCTCTTAGCAAATAAAACAAGACAGCTCCAAAAATTAATTTATAAGAAAAGGACACCAAAAGCCCTGCTCCTGAAGAAGCTACATAAGCTGAGCCAACAAAGTTCAATTAGAGCCCATACTTACGTGCAAACATATTAATGTTGTCATGTTTGGTAGAGACCTTTGATTTGAAATGCTTGGCCTGTGCAGATGTGATAGCGCAGGTGATCTGCAGGACAGCTGGGAGTGGTGTGGCTGTCAGCTAAGTGATACGGCGATGGTTTGAACTCTTTGGTTGTACAAGCACCACCAGCATGAGTGGGCTTCATAACACAACTTTAGAAACCCTTAAAGTCTGACTCAAGGTTGTTGATCTTCTCTTTCTGTCCTTCCTTTGAATAAATAAATTCCTAACTCCCTCTTTCAACCCACCCTCTCTCTCTTACCGACACCTTTAACCTTATACCTACAGTACATGGTCATTGTTTTAGCCTTGGGGCAGTTATTCATCCTCCCACCCGGCTCAGGACTCCACACTCCTGCTCAGGGTGAATCCAAGTCCTTCACCTCTCAAGCTCATCCTGCATGGTTCCTTTCCTTTCAACCTGCTCCCACTTCACTTCACCTTCCTTCCCTTTTCTTCTTCCTGTAATCTTTCTTATACTATCTCCCCATCACTCAGAGAAGAAGCCTTTCATCCTTTCTTCTTCTTTTTGAAGCCTTGTTTTCCTTCTGAGCCATCTTCATTTCCTCTCTGGGCAAACCTTTTTTCCATAATCAGTGTTGTTATTTTTTAATGTGTCTATCAGCTTGAGAACAAATGGCCCAACACAAAAGAGGAGAAAGTGGAATCTGAGGCAGATTTGTTCAAGGCTTCCTGATGCATTACCCTGCCTGCTGTTTTCCTGCCTGCCTATGGGGGACTTAAGTCTTCCTCAAGACGAGGTGTACTCTGTTTGCCAACGTCTCTCGTCCTCTCATGAACTCCAGCCATATTTAAGCAGGGCAAGGGCACAAGCAGATCAACCCAGCAGGTTAGTTTCATCTCTGTGGTCCCGAAGTACAATAAGTGCTTCATTTACATACATGATCATACATGTTTTCCATTTCAATTTGACAGTTCAAAAGACAATGTGTTTGATTGATCGTATTGATGGTTAAAATAAAAAGACTCAGTCCTCAAAAAGTCTGTTTCTAATGTTGTCTCTAAATCAGGGAAACATCTCATAATCAGTGTTGTCATGTATTAAATTCAGTCCAGTTCTCTGTCGACTGTCTAAGAGTCCAAACCAAGCCTTAACCCTCTCTTGTTTCGGTTTTTTTCTTCCTCCTCCATAATGACTGTTCTCCTCAGGCTGTGTTCATTTCACAGTTAAAATGAAAGGAACCACTTTCTGTTTCCCATTGTTTCATATGCAGCACAGGCTTGGCTGAGTAACTTCTGAAGTTTTATAATAAAGCAGCTGAAAAGCATCCAGTCAACCTCTGAAGTATGTCAGGCTACAGAGAGGATCTTATACGACCCAGTTCACAATACTACAGAAAACATAGTGTTCCAAAACGAACCTCCCTTCCTGTCTCCAGCTCCTCTGAACCCTTTTCACATCAACCCATGTCTCTCTCCTCCCAGTCGTCTTCCTGAGGGCGCAGCAGAGGTCTCCTGGACTTCATTTATTCATCTCAACATCTTCTTCCTTTGTTCCAGTCTTCCCAGCAGTGGAGGACTTCTCTCTGCCCTTCCACGGCTTATCTTTTCTTTTTGTGTTTTCCAGCCCTTCAAACTGGATCCAAGATCTTTGAGCCTCAGATTCATCCTTCTGTGCTTTTCCAGTCCTCCTAGCAGCTAGACCAGAAATATCCTAACCCTCTACCATTCCTCCTCTCACCTCCCTTCGTTTCTCCCTCCTCTCAACTACTTCTTTTTTATTTTCCCCTTGAAAACTTGTTGTTTCTCCACAGTGGGTGCCAGCATCCTGCCTGTGAGCTCTGCTTTCATCTACCAACGCAGAGCTACTAAAATAGTTGCTGCTCCACCTCAGTCAATAATGATGTAGGCAGGGCAGAAAGCACAGTATTTTAACTTAGCTCAGGGTATTGACTCATGAAGAGGCTGAATGATTGTACCACATCTTTATCATCATCCTCATCATCATCAACACTTATCAAAGATCAGTCATCCCTGAGTGAAGGAAACACATCCTGTCATGTCTCACCTCCAGGGAGCCCATCCCACACTTCCAGCCAATCGTATTTGCAATCGCCCTCACTCCCAGGAAGGGGATCGTTCTCCAGGTCAAAAGTGAGAAAGGTGAGCGTGACATCCATGCTGGGGGGCACAATGATGATGAAGGAACACTCCAGGTTGTGGGGGTATTTGTCGGGGAAGCCTGGGGACTCAATGACACCCGTGGGGCTGGTGAAGTTACGGGAACAGTCTGAACCTGTGAGGAAAAAAGAGACGAAACGTGTACTGAGAGACGGACAAAACAGAATAAAAAACAGATATTTAACAGTCTGACACTGGTAGAGTGTGACCTCAGAAGACTGTGACCTCTCAGATACTATAAAAACCTTCATCTAAAAAACATTCAGAGAGTGTCGACTGGGATTAAACTTCAAACCAGGAGAAATGCTATGCAGCACAGACGCTCCAAAGAGATGTTTAAGAGACGGGTGCTTTCAAACTCACAGCAAATGGAACAATCACTCATTCAGTTTCCTGGACTAGATAAAAGCCTGGCTATGTGAGGTTAACTTACTTCACAATGAAAACTTAAAATGCTAAAAATGTAGCTGAACCTGAACAGAACTTGGAGTGATATGAGATTTCTGCGAGAGGAGTGAAAAATACTGATATGCCGCTGGTTCTGGTGTCTCAGCTTCACGGAAATGAAAGATTTTCA
>CM061160.1:1250000-1265000 GCA_030710495.1 Labroides dimidiatus
TGGGTCTCATGGGTCCACTGCAGAAACAAGTCCTCACTCTGTTCTTTGTAACCTCAGCTCTTCCAAAAAGCACCAATCACTTTTCATCTGTTCTCATCTGTGACCAGTCTCCTCAATGAAATCCTGAGGAGGGGTGGGGCTAGCCATGTGATTGGCTGGACAATGTAGTAAACAAACTGTCTGTGTAGTTGGACAGCAGCAAAGAGAAAACGCCTGCAGGCGTTTGGTAGAATAAAAACAAGAGTAGTTATTGGAAGGACTGTCACCAAAGCTTTCACATCACACCGCCTCAGGAGTGTGTCCTGTGCACATGTGTGCCTTTGTGTGTGTGTGTGTGTGTGTGTGTGTGTGTGTGTGTGTGTGTGTGTGTGTGTGTGTGTGAGAAAATATGTTACTCAGAAAAATGTGTTCACACAGTTGCACCATGCACCATGGGGCCTCACTTCTCATTTGGGTCAAAAACTGGACCCCCCCCCCCCCCCCCCCAACACCACCACAAAAAAAGAAGTTACTGTTAGTGTGGGTAGACGTGCATCCCACCCTGCGATGGTGACTCGCCATCCTGTCAGCATCAGTGTGTGTGTGTGTGTGTGTGTGTGTGTGTGTGTGTGTGTGTGTGTGTGTGTGTGTGTGTGTGTGCGTGTGTGTGTGTGTGAGTGTGTGTGTGTGTGTGTGTGTGTGCGTGTGTGTGTGTGTGAGTGTGTGTGTGTGTGTGTGTGTGTGTGTGTGTGTGTGTGTGTCTGGTGAGTTCTAGGTCATAATAACAGCTGGGGGCACCCTGCCTAGACAGTAGATTTTGATTGGCCGCTACAATCGCCGTCTGTGTTTGTATTGGCTGAGATTTTTCTGCAGTATCCATAGCAACAGTTTTGTAAACAAAAACAAGTGTGACATGTATTCGTTGTTATTTTGTTTGTGTTCTTGTTAGTTTTTGTTATTGGCCGTTGGTTTGCATGTGATACTTCCGTGCATTGCTCTTTTGTTCATGTTAACAAACTGAGCTGTCAAAGCAGGACCCAGCTCGTCCTTTGTTTCACAGCTGGATGAATGAAGCTGAATGTATGAATGAAGTTCAGTGAAGCATGACAGCATTATAAACACATGTATGTATCAGTGTTCAGGTGAAGCTTTCCAAAATCCGCACTGTTTTTCTGTTTCTTCCTGTGCGTCAGCTCCAGACTGATTAGACTGTTAATCTCTGACGGGTCAGTTGGAGGGATAATTAGGACACCCAGAGAGTGGGGGAACAATCTCATCCAATCCACACACACACACACACACACACACACACACACACACACACACACACACACACACACTTCCTCATTGCTCCAAATACCCCAGTAACAGGGAGGGATGTGGCTGGGACCCCCCCTCCCCTCCCCTCCCCCCATAAATATTCAGTCAAGGGGTTGAAAGAATCAAAAAGAATCAAGAGGCAAACCATGATTACCCTGTAGCAACATGGCGTAGTGACAAAGCGTAGAAGGCTCCTTCTTTTAGTCTTAAATATTCAAACAGGAACTAGAAATAGTTGTAACAGGGCAGACTGATTTCTTTCCTCCCACATATGCCCCATAATTTCATTAGGTGTTGTGCTTGAATCCAAGTGGCCTTTGGAAAACTGAGAACCAATGATAAGAATAGATTTGCACAGGGTCAGAAGGCAAAAACAAAGACCTGTAGCAATGCAATAACACCGATAACATCTCAAAAAGTAGAGCTGTGCTTGAAAGCATCTCTACCAACTCCTCTGTCCTTGTTTCTCAGCCTCTTCGGCAGTGAGTGACTTTATTTACATTTATCTGCAAGCAAGTAGAGAGTGTTGACGAGCACAAAGAAAGGAAAGGATGGAAGAGAAGATACTTCCTGTCACTCCTGTTCAGGGGTAGCAAAGATAGATGTATATTTCCACAGTTTTCCTCAAGGTACACTGTATGAATACACATAAATGAACACATCCTGAAACAAACACACACACACACACACACACACACACACACACACACACACACACACACACACAAACACACACACACACACACAAACACACACACACATACACACACACACACACACACACACACACACACACACACACACACACACACACACACACACACACACACATTTCAGTCACCCACACAACCAGACGTTCAGTAGCACCTTCCACGATAACAAGATCTTGTTAGCAGTATGTCAACAGCTTGAATCTTCCAAATGGTGCCATCATTACTGCCAGAGAAGGCTGATCTCAAACACAAACACACACATTTATACACACACACACCAGACACCGAGAAACCTAAAGAAGGGCTGTATGCAGGTCTATTGTGTCATGAATCAAACATCAGAGGACTTTCTCTTCATGTCCTGAAGACTCGTTCTACAGAGACTGCCCAACTTAAAATAATGACAGAATCTGCTGCTTTAGCAAATGACAATAACAACATTTGTTAACATTCAAAGCTGTCAAGAAGGACTGCTCAGAGAACATCAGACTTAAACATGAGCGGCTGTGGTTTTGAAACTGGACGGTCAGAACATTAAACACTGGGGTTTATCCAAACAGGATGGTTCCCTCCGCTAATCTTATCCACCCAAAACTCTCAGAGAATCAGAAACTGAAAGTCTCCTGGACTTCTTCTTCTGGACATTTTTTAAAGATGTGTCATCAACACAAAGTCCAAACAGCAGCCAAACTCAGACGTACCCATAGATTTACCAAAATGATTTGGAGCAGTGCGTAAAGATGCTGGGAATACTCTAGCAATTGACATGCTCCTGCCAAAATAAGCTGATTAGATCAAGTTTTTTGTCATGTGAAAATCTGTTTATTTGAACTCCAGTAACTGCAGTTTTCTGTTATTAGTTTTGCTGTGTAGAGCATGTGCTGACTTGGAGTAGAGAACAATCTACCTCCTTGATTTGATTAAAAAAATACATACATATTTAAAAAATGTGTTTCAAAGCTAAATAAGTTGTTGGCTAAATATTTACAAATATATGCAATAAAAATGATTCAGAACTTGATCTGAAAGTCACGGGTTGAAATAAAAACATGACAGGAAACATTAAGCTGCACTGATAAAGATTTGTGGTCGGCAGTTTTACATCAGTCTTTGGATTTCAGTCTCTCTTCCCCTTTGATTTGTGTCTTTCTCTCCCCGGGGTCCTGGGGTGTGAACACTGACACCCTGGTTGTTTTGAAGTCCATCAGGTGGACAGTGTCAAGAGCACAGAAGAAATCCCAACAGGCTGGTGTTGGTAAGTGAGAAACACCGCACGTGTTGTTTTAGTAACCTCAGCCCTGTGTGCGTGTGTGTGTGTGTGTGTGTGTGTGTGTGTGTGTGTGTGTGTGTGTGTGTGTGTGTGTGTGTGTGTGTGTGTGTGAGTGTATATGTGAGCATCTCAGGGGAACAGGGCTCAGGACTCAATTAAGCAGGCATGTGTGGAATGCTTTCAGGGGGAACAGGACAAGATGGCTGTGGGGCCGACACTATGCGCCCCTCTGTCCCACTCGCCCTTGATCTCAATTGGTCTCGCTTTGGCTGACCCATGGCAGCGTGAAGGGGAGCCATGTCAGGCACACACACACACACACACACACACACACACACACACACACACACACACACACACACACATGAAGTGCCATGTAGGGGGGCGATGTCTTGCCTGGACAGTCTAAAGGGCTCTCTGGGGTCCTGTGCTGTGTCTCATGTCTCTTGCTCACAGTCTCCAGTGACAGCAGGGAGATGAACCCAGCTCGATCACCTAATGAAGCATGTTGAGTCCTCTATGAGGGGCTTGTAATGAAGCTCCTAATGGCCCATTTATAAGGGTGCAATCCCTCAAATATCTTGTTCTCTTTTATTGAGTCTGTCCATGGATGAGGGTCACTGACTGGGCTTGTGGGTTTCCTCTGACTCTTGGGAACTTGAGTCACTTTATCCCAGAGAGTAAAAGTCTCCCATCTATCAAGCAATGTCTTATATCTGAGAACGAAGTTTAAGACTGATGAAGTCAAAGATTCTATGAAACTTCTGAAGCATTTACGATAAAATGATTGCTAAAATGATTTTAAATATCTCAAATCCTAAATCTTTTTCCTTGTCAGCTCTCTTTATTGTTTACAGGACCAGAGAAACAAAAGGAACAAATGACAAATGGAAAAAAAAGAGTGTGTATCTGTTATTATGCCTCATACATTCCATGTAGAGTAATATACCAGAAATACAATATGTACTTATGACAGACTTCTTTTACTACATGAAATGTAGTAAAGTATATATATATATATATATATATATATATATATATATATATATATATATATATGAGTTCACCCTCTGACCATGTTGTGTAGAATATTAGGGTGCTGATGGGATACAAAGGTCATCTCAGCTGCATCAAAACCTGACATCAGCAAGTTTACAACAACCATCATCATCAAGGGGGTTAAGATGGGTGATATTTTCTAAAGGAAAGAAGTGTCTGTAAAAAATCATTCATTTACCGGTTTTGAAGATCTCGTAGCGCAGCGAGAAGCCCGCCCCCTGGTGAGCATAGTCTGATACAAACTTGATGTGGAGTGAGGGCCCTGACGATATGATGGGTGCGGGGGCGATGTTGCTGCAGTGCTTCCCCAGGAGATCTGCTGACTCTGAGTTTCCATCATGGATCTCCACATAGTCATACCTGCAGAGGACAAACAAACGCTCCTGAATACCTTTGTGTCACTGTCACTGTGTCACTTTATGAACAGGCTTTAATTTCACTTCATCACACACACAGCTCTTCATGAAGTTGGGAAGAGAATTATTCAATTCTCCAAACAGTTTTGACAAATTCTTATTAATTTTTTTTTCCGTTTGGCTTGAATTTTCTTTGGCTTCAAAGCAGAACCAATAAGCTAATTATCTGAATCCATCAGCAGCTTTAGAAGGCAAAGCGACCATCAGCAGAATCACTGGTGTCATTGTAAATGAAATGAATGCAGCAGAGGCACTGACAGATGGTGATGGAGGAAAAGCACCACCTGCATGAAGAGAAAAGAAGAGGAACCTTCTTCAGATTCTTAGACTGTACCCAAATGGAGTGATTATATACTCCAACTGCTACCAGCTCCATGCTCTGCAGAACACATTGTATGGATTATAAGTGTGTTATAATGCAAAATAAAGCAGAGTGTGAATGTAAAACAACGTCCTCTCTCTCATCAGCTAACAGTGCAGGCCCACGCGCTCTGTATTAAAGATTCAAAGGGAAACTGATTCCCAATCTCACACAACTAATTTACCTCATTTCCTGCTTGTTGCTTTGAAGCAAATTACGAGTGATTCTTTTCAAAAGCAAAGCAATGTTTTCAAAATAAATTATAGCCAAATGAGCTCTGTATGATGCAAGAAAATCGATAGAGGACATAGAGGTGTGCCCACAGGTGTGCTGCTTTATGTTATACAGGGTCAGAGTCAGAGAGTGAGAATGTGTGTGATGATAAAGGCTTCTGAACTACACGTGAACCCTCAAGCCTTTGAAGCTAGAAAAGGGACTGATGTGGAACAAATGAGTCTAGTTTACATCTGTGCCCAGGTCTAATTCAATAATGTTTGCAGCACAGCCTGAGGGCAGCTGGTCTTCAGACAAACTCCCTTTTTACACTTTACAGCAAATGTAGTTAGCCTTGGCATCTTTTCCTCATTCCTCTTTCCTCAGAAATACCTGACACGATTTGCCATCCATGAAAGACTGAAACACTACCAATCATGTTTGTTTAAAATGAGAACACACCTCCTCATTACATCATGACTAAACACATCAGTGGTCATATCAGTTCCCTGATATACCGTTCTGACCTCCCATTCTCACAGGATGGCACCAAAGACCCATGATGGTACCAATGATGGTTTTCTTAACCCTTTATGTCCACAAAGGAGCTGCCTGGCACATTTTTCTACCCTTAAAAGGAAGACCCTGGCATGAAATCTATTTGCATTCCCGTTTCTTTCATGTTTTCTGACCACAAATGTCACAGTCTGTCTCCGGACTCCCAGCAGGAGTGTTGCCTCAGTGTCTGGATACCAGAAGACACACCTGCCTGTCTCTAAAATAGCTTCCTGCTAAGAAATTCCTTCAGCAGAGGACCATAAAAGAAGACATTAAAGGTTCAAGACTCCAGTCAATTAACTTTCAATTAAAGGCTTCCTACATTAAAGGAAAACTATGGCTGGCCTCTTTTTGCACATCTCTATGTGTCATATTGATCAGGTGGGACCACTGTGCTGTTAAGTGCTCAGATATCGAGCCCTCTACATTTCTCTACTTCAAAAGATGTTGAGGCAGCCCTCTGTCGTACTCTTGTCTGACCTCTCAGTGAGGCCCAGCATTCCTGTTTGCTTTAGAAGAGCAGCACTGGTCCTCAGCAGGCAGACAGATGAAGGACCATTCCATTTACTACAGAAGAAGAAGTACAGCACCGTGTGTCTTATTGATACAACAGGGTGTGTGTGTGTGTGTGTGTGTGTGTGTGTGTGTGTGTGTGTGTGTGTGTGTGTGTGTGTGTGTGTGTGTGTGTGTGTGTGTGTGTTCTTTTTCTGACTCTGGTTCGGCTCTGTCTGTGTGTTTTCTGTATTTTCTTGACAGGTGAGCGAGCCGCTGACACAGTGAGGGTCATACACCTCCCACTCGCCCATCATGCTGTGTGTCCACTCTGTGTGGTTATGTGCGTGTGTGTGTGTGTCATATTTTCCCAGGAGAAGGCCTCATCCCTGTGACAGTTTCCTCCTTTCTCTTCTGACAGCTTTATTTAATGGCTACTTGTATCCAGGCAGGATCTGTTTTTTCTCTCTTACTATTACCTTAATTAGTTTTCAGTGTTTCACTTTTCAATGATTTATTTTTTAAATCATTTTACTCGCTTCTTTCCTCTATGTCCCATTTTCCTCTTAGCTGTCTCCAATGGGCTGTCAGATATATAAGCAGTGACCAAGACCCAATGTGCAGGTGAGACGGAGGAGGCAGGGAAGAGGGACAGAACGGTTATTAGAAACTGTGAAAATCTGAATGTAAAGCTGCCCTTTATTTATAATGTTGATAGTAACAATGGATGAGCTACAGCAAGGTTTTTTTGGTGTTGTTGTGGTTTCTCTGGGAGATGGGAAACAGATGGGAGAAGTGAAATGTCTACAGATGCACAGCACAGCAAAAATGAAAAAAACAAAAAGAAAAGAAAAGAAAAGAAAAGACAACCTAAAAACTAGAACAGACACTCTAGTCTCTCTACTTCCCCCTGCTCTCTGTTATCACCTTTACTTTGCTTTTTGTTTTACCTGTCTCATCTAAGTACTGTATGTTTCTCAATGCATTCAGGCATCATCTCAATCTGCTTTCTTCATCATGAACATGAGTTCACTGGACTCCAGCGGCCTCCACACTCCCCAGATCTCAGTCCAGTAGAGCTCCTTTAGAATGTGGAGGAACAGGAGATCATGGATGATCAGATCCCAGATCTGCTGCAGCTGTGTGATGATATCATGACAACATGGAGCCACGCCTCAGAGGCAGGTTTCAGAAACTTAATGAATCTATGACATAGAGAAATAAAGTAGGTCTGAAGGTGAAATGGGATCTAACCCTCTACATGTAAGGTATATCCATAGTCTGTATAAATAATGGACGTAGTCACGGTGACGTCACCCGTCTGTTTCTGAAACAGAGTTTTGAAGCAAATTGGACAGTGTGGCCATATTGGAAATGAGGCGGGCTTTGACGCACTGACAGTTATAGAGCGTCCGTTAGTCACGTGAGCTGAGCTGTGCCTCTGATTGGACAAACTTGTGATCTTAATATCTTCTAAACTGCTGAGTTAGAAAAAAATTCACCCCCTGTACAGTGTGTGCCAATAGAGAAAATAATGATTCAGACAGGAGGCATTTTTTTGTACCAGACTGTAAACATGTTGATTTCTGCTGTGAAAATGGCTTTTTTTGGCTTGGTGTGTGACTGCTAGAACTTCTGGACCCAGCCTCAAGCGGACACTCAACAAACTGCAGATTTAAGCACTTCAGCATTGTCTCATATTTTCAGACCGGAGTATGCTGCAGATGAGTGTATTTGCAGAATGTTTGCTGTCAGAGTAGTTTCATTTTGCAGCACATACTTTATTTCATTCTCTTTTCATTGCATTTGTTTCAGGCTTTTGCACATGTTCAGGAGTGTGCACTGATTCTGAATTCATGACACGTTTCTCCATAAACCCTGGAAGAGGTCAACCTTGAGCCTTTTTCCTCACAGGAGAATAAAACCTCAGTCCCCTGGGTTAAGACTCTTTGCATACGATCGAATATTGTATCCCTGCAAACCATCTCCGGGTGAATAACTGGGCTTTAATGGCACTTCTTATATACAAACTGTGGACTGTCTCACTGAATCACTACAATCACCAGTTTGAGACGCTGTGGGTCACTGTCCATGATAAAACATATGATGAGTTAGAAGTGTTTGTGTTTGGGGACTGACTGAACACGCTGGGAGTGAATCAGCTTGATGACCAGAGGTGGACTAAGGTCAGCTGTGAGGGGCTGCTTTATTTAAGAGTTACATAGTCTCTGACAGTATCTAAGAAGTCTTGTGTCATTGTTTTGCAGCGTTTTCTTTGTTACCCCATATTCTTCTGCTGTGGCAGCCGCTCTTAAAATTCCCGTTTTCAAGTGTAAAATTAGCGCCAAGATAAAGAGAAACAGAATTGAAATTTAGCTGGCGCTCTGTGGAGGTAGTCAGTGAGAACATGACACTGCACTCACCCCGCCAACTCCTCCCCACAGACAGACAGAGACAGGTGTCCCCCCCATCCTGTCCTCCCTCCCTGCAGCCCTGTGCCTTTAGGAAGAAAACACAGAGACGCACCAAGTCGGCACACAAACATGCACAAGAGAGGCACAGAAACACACTGATGCACACACAGAGCCCGTGGCCATGTGCTCAGATGGATCCTTAGAAGGGTTTTGAGGTTCCCTCCAATCTGTCTGTGTGTAGGAGGCACACGGCGTCGAACAAACTGTTTAATCCGATCCTCTCTCACCCTCCCTCTCTATCACACTGCAGCTAATCAGAGATTTTCAGAGACTTGCCATGGGGAATGACAAGCCCTCTGATTTTGTTTCTCCCACACTTCTCCTGAAATTCGTGTGTTAACAAAGGTTTTACAAGACTGTGTTGTCCCTGCTTACAGGAAAGAAATGATGAGAAATGTTGTTTGCAAAATGTGTAACAAGGTAAAGATGAAGTGTTTGTAAAACTTCAGTTGAGGAGGAAGAGTAAAAGAAATAGATTGGACTTCACCAGGGGTTCATGTGTGACAGTGTCCATGTGTAGAGGGGGTTGGGGTGTGAGAAAGCTCTTTAAAGGCAGTCTGACGTGAACCAAGGAAAAAGTCTGTGTACAGATCCAGCTCCACCCCTCCTCCCAGGCTCCTGCTCCTCTCGTCTGTCTTGGTTTTAATTGCTTTTCACACTTACAAGTCTTTGGGTCAGGAGTTGTCTTCTTACACCTGCACATTTCTTTCAAACATCAGGGGTGCTCTAAGGAGCAGACAGAGCGTCTACAGTCCAGACACACACAAACACTTGGAAACTAGATCACAGGAACCCAAAGCAGGTCTGATGTCCCTTCTCCAGGCTGTCCACACTCTCAGAAAAGTCTGTAAATCCTGGCTGGGTCTAAGTTTAAGAATCCTTTTTTCGTGCTGTCTCTATTTGTTGACTAGTTGTTTAGATCATCTCCTAAACTAATTCACTCGTTATAAAGTTATCTGCAGTTCAAAAAACTCCATGAGAAGGGAAGAGAAATCAGTGGTGGCGAAAACACCAAGAGAGGAAGTGAAACCGTCCACTTTGGGTGGATTCATGAATGTATTTAAGCACTTCCTGGTCTCGTCATGTGATTAGTTTGACCATTTTAAGCTCAATCCATCGCTAAAATCTATTTTAAATTGGCCTTGAGGAAGTAAAACTGGAGTGTTTTGCACTTTTCCAGGAAACTGAAACTGAGTCAAATGTGTTAACTGTTCAGAAACAGCTTTCCAATGAACTCATACTTCCCTTTAGACATAACAGCATCTGATTCATTAGCTGTTACCTTTGTTTTTAATTCCTGATTCATTTCCCTAACAACAAGCCAACAGACAAAGAATAACTAACATGAAACGGCCATTTGAACACCGATGCTAATCTATGCACTTTACAAAACAAGCATTTTATTTACTGATGTGTGGACCGAGGTGTTCACACACACACACACACACACACACACACACTCACCATCTGTGTGAAGTTAAAGCAGCTGCAGTCAGTCTGGAGGATGACTGACTCCTCTCTCATCAACTAACAGCCTTATTACTGTAGATGGATAGACAGAGTGTGTGCAGGTTTGGTCCATGTGTGTGTGTGTGTGTGTGTGTGTGTGTGTGTAAGTGTGTAAGTGTGTGTGTGTGTGTGTATGTGTGTGGGTGCGTGTGTGTGTGTCCAGCAGAAGTCTCCTGGACAACCAATCGATTCCTCATTAAGGCTTTAACACACATCGATCAGGGTTAGTCCTTCAAAGACACACACACACACACACACACACACACACACATACACACACACACACACACACACACACACAGACGAGGAATACCGTGGTATCGTTGATCAGGCAGACCTTCAGGCCTCAGAGAGTGAGTGAGTCAGACCTCTAATATGATCATCATCACCTGTGTCACCTGAGCGTGTTTGGATGTTTGGATGTTTGGATGTTTGGATGTTTGGATGGGAGGATCTCTAGCAGCATCATGGAGCATCACAAACCTTTGGAGTTTCATCTCAGGAAAACACTTTTCATCTCTCACTCTTAATATTTGAATCTGCCTGGTTTTGTGAAGTACTTGGTTCTGATTGGTAAGAACAAAGTAGTGATAATATGTTCAAATGTGTTACAGGTGCTTCAGCTGTGCTCTGCGTTCCCTGTTAGGATCTATGGCTCAGACTGCAGCAGCTCTTTCACACTGCTGGATTTCCATTTTGTACAGTTCAGACCCTGTTTACACCACAGTGGTTTCAGGATGAAACAAAGAGGTATTGTCGCGTATTGTTCTCTCATTTACACAGACACAGCCTTTAGGCAGAGCCAAAACAAAAACTTTTAAAACGGCCTCCAGAGTGAGATTTCCTGAAACGCTAAGAACAACGTTGTTTGGGGTGTGTCTTTACAGTTATATCCTCAACTACAGGCCTGGCAGGCGTACTGCAGCGTTTTCAGTCCCACAGTGTTTCCATGTAAATGCAGATATTTTCTCATTTGTTGAGTGACATTTTATTTATGAAAAGCTGCTGAAGTTTAACACAAATTGGTCGAGGGGGTTTCAAAAATCTATTTTATCATTTCTCTTGCGACACCAGAAATGTAAAGGCTGAAGACCTTTCATGGTCATAGCAGAGGATGAGTTCTTCTTCTTCTTTTTTAAAGCTCCAATCAGGAGTTTCTCCTTAAGCACAGCTCTTTCTGTCTGGTGACTCACAAAAACACATGGAAGTGATTCTTTGTCCAAATTATAAACCTCAAAAATGAGGAGAACATCCAATATTCCTTGTTTTCAGAGCAGTCTGAGTCATTTCTTCAGAAAGACTTACACCGTCATACAACCTCTTCATCTCTTCCTCCTCTCATCTGTCCTCCTCTGTTCTCCTCTGTCTTCCTCTGTCTTCCTCTGTCTTCCTCTGTCTTCCTCTGTCTTCCTCTGCTCTCCTCTGCTCTGCTCTCCTCTCCTCTGTCCTCCTCTGCTCTCCTCTCCACAGTTCTCCTTTGCTCTCTTCTGTCCTCCTCTGTTCTCCTCTGTCCTCCTCTGTCCTCCCTGCTCTCCTCTGTCTTCCTCTGCTCTCCTCTGCTCTCCTCTCCTCTGTTCTCCTCTCTTCTGTCCTCCTCCGTTCTCGTCTGTTCTCCTCTGTCTTCCTCTGCTCTCCTCTGCTCTCCTCTGTTCTCCTCTTTCCTCCTCTGTCCTCTTCTGTCCTCCTCTCTTCTCCTCTTTCCTCCTCTGTCCTCCTCTGTCCTCCTCTTTCCTCCTCTGTCCTCCTCTGTTCTCCTCTGTCCTCTTCTGTCCTCCTCTGTTCTCCTCTGTTCTCCTCTGTTCTCCTCTGTTCTCCTCTGTTCTCCTCTGTTCTCCTCTGTCCTCCTCTGTTCTCCATGCCCTGAGGTGAATGTCACATCACATCAGTCCAAACTCTGCTCTGCTCCTGGTCATATCCTGAAGACTTAAACCCACCAGAAGGATGTGTGTGTGTGTGTGTGTGTGTGTGTGTGTGTGTGTGTGTGTGTGTGTGTGTGTGTGTGTGTGTGTGTGTGTGTGTGTGTGTGTGTGTGTGAGCTCCATTATTCAAAGACCTCCAGCTTAATGCAAGAGGCTTTGACAAGGTGCAGCATGTTTCACGGGGTTCATAGAGAGAAAAAGAGACAAACTCATACACCTTTAAATGTGGGATAGTCAAATGGGAAGGAGAGGAGGGTGAGAGAAGGAGGAGAGGAGGAGAGGAGAGGAGAGGAGAGGAGAGGAAAGGAAAGGAGAGGGGCCAACAAGTAGTGAAATGATTGATTGAGGCGGAGTACAAAGACAAGGTCTAAATCATTAGTGTAACCATTATCTTTGACTGCAGCTTCTCTGTCATATAAATCAGCTGTTCACTCACAGCTCTCCTCCTCACAGACTGTGTGAACCACATTAGCAGGAAGCTGCAGACTGGTCGCTGCCTGTCTTTGTTTTCAGTAGATTAGTTCATCACTGACTGTTTCCAGAAGTGACATAATGCTTCTAAGTGTGTGTGTGTGTGTGTGTGTGTGTGTGTGTGTGTGTGTGTGTGTGTGTGTGTGTGTGTGTGTGTGTGTGTGAGTGTGTGTGTGTGTGTGTGTGTGTGTGTTTGTGTGTGTGTTTGTGTGTGTTTGTGTGTGTGTTTCTATCATATCCACTTTAAAGATAGTATCTGACTTTGGAGTGATCTGAGGTAATGAAGGACTGGAGAGGATGCAGAATGAACAGAGGATGAGAATAAGAGACAGACATATAGAAAGGGGATTTAAGTGATGGATAGACAGACCGGAGGATAAAGGAGGATGAAGACAGATTTGAGCTGAAGGAAATGATAAAGAGAGTGGAATAACATTTTAAAGAGGAAGAGGAAGAAAGGGAGAAGGAAGGACAGGGAGAAATGGAGGAGAGTGTGGCATTTGGCTCACTGCCTGTGTGTTTTCATACGCTGAATAATGATTTGGCCTATAAGAGATCGGCATGCTGGGTAAGGATAAATGTGGGGGTTTGGGGTGGGGGGTGGGGGTGAGAGTAAACAGGAGAGGTGATGAAGAAAAAGGCACACAGGAAAGAGAGGAGGGCAGAGAAGGTGGGACAGAGGAGGACGCAAAGCAGATGAAGGATGATGGATGGGACCCATTGGACATCGGTGAGGCGCGGTGGAGGGGTGAGAATGAATGGAGGGAAGGAGAGAGATAGAGCCAGCAGGAAAGAGGAGAGGAGGAGAGGAGGAAGAAAGGAGGTAGCTGTCAGGATGATTTGAGCCTGCCCTCAGCGGACCCTGACTCTGCACTTTTCCCTGAGCAGCTATGTGTGTGTGCGTGTGTGTGTGTGTGTGTGTGTGTGTGTGTGTGTGTGTGTGTGTGTGTGTGTGTGTGTGTGTGTGTGTGTGCCTTCTTCCCAACACTCTAAATAGAGATCTTGCTTCCAGAGCAAAGACTGGGCAGTGAGCTCTGAGGAAAAAGTGAAAAATGGACTTGAAGCAGACTTCTGACCTTAGCTGTCTCTTTAGCCGTCACGTGAAAAATCTGAGCTCATTGGAGATCATTTCTGCAGCCTGGTGCAGACCTGGTTCAGAGCTGTTGATGCCATTTAGTCACTAAAGGCATAAATGCAAAGTAAGAACAGTCTGTGTAGTGTAGCTGGGTCCAACAGTGGCTAAACCTAGCTTAGCATGAAGGCTAAAAAAAGGGCAAAGAGTTACTCAAATAAATCACAGATTTATGAGATATGTGAGTACTAATCATCTACAGAAGCCACTGTAACATATACAAACATTTCATTATTTTAGCTTTGGTATATATACTGAATTTATTCAACTTTACAAACTTCTTTTCTTGTGCTGATCAGGAAAAAAAGAAGCTGCCTTCCTGATCTAAGGATGACCTTTTTTATGTTTTCAACATCTTCCTTATAACCTGCACTTTTTGACTCATTGAGTTTACCTGTTGCTTTGCCACATCTCAATTAAATAACTATCTTCTAGTCATCTTCTTTGTGTTTGTGAACAGCAGTTTAGTGGAGGAGAAATGGTAAAATGTACGCTCATGTCAGTAAACAGCTAAGGCCTGTTGGCAAACCTTTATATGAACAGTGGCAGTGGCGGGCCATCAGGGCCATCAGGGCCTGCAAGGCCTTCTCTGCTGGCCTAAAAATGTCTTAGCTTTCCTGTGGTTGCGCTGCTTCCAAACCTATTTTTCATATAAAAGCATTTATCCAATCACATTTCAGCCATCATTTGTTGCTAGGGTCAAAGAAATCTGCCTGGAGGCCTTCATTAACAGTTCTGCAGCCCTGTAGCAAAAAACAAGTGTCAATCAAACTGCTGTTTTAACCAATCAGATTTCAAGTTGATAACACCAAGGCCATTTAACAGGTGTACGGTAACGTCAGCGTATTCACACACTTTGATTGCTCTTTGTACTGCACTTACGCATGTCTTACGATAATAAGATGGTTTCGATAGCCATAAATTAGTTAATGAGAGGTGGATTGATTCAGACGGAGCATACCTGAAGACCTAGGTGAGAAATACACAGTCCGCCACTGCTGTGTAGGTGTCACTTTGCTCCTCATGCTTGTGTTAGTAAGAAGGAGAGAAGAGTGCTTTAAGAAACAGACATTCATTGTTGAAGTCTCAGTCATCCACTGATCCACTGATCATG
>CM061160.1:1267500-1305000 GCA_030710495.1 Labroides dimidiatus
AAGAGGAAAGAAGGGTAGCAGCAGTGGGAGGGACATGGAGGGGGGGATGAAAGGAATGGTAGGAAGAAAAGGAGAGATGGATAGCATCCATTAAACTGATCTGGGGATAGGAAGAGTAGAGAGAAGATGAGGAGGACATGGAGGCAGACAGAGAAACATGTTTTTCATTTCCACAGCGCAGTTTGAAAATAAAACAGAGCAGAGCACGGCAGGCCTTTCTCAACCTTTCAGCCTCTCTGAACAAACAGCAAGCCGGTGAAATATTGATGCTTCAATTCCAACAAAGAAACCTCCCAACCATTTCACTACATCTGAGCATCTGAGTGGGGAAATTCACAGATCTATAATTGATACAGCTGAAACACTGGTAACTGGATGGAAACACACTGGAAAAGAGGGCTGAAGTGTGTGTGTGTGTGTGTGTGTGTGTGTGTGTGTGTGTGTGTGTGTGTGTGTGTGTGTGTGTGTGTGTGTGTGTTTAGAACCAGCAGAGCCAGAGGACTAAGGATGCCACACTAAAGATGAGGGAGGATGTTTCATTTGTAGTTTTAAAAATGAAAGTTAATATTTTATCCAGAAACACTCATAGTGCTTTTCTTTTTCTATTTTGTGCCTTTCCTCAGGATATCCAAGGCTATGTCCACACGTAGACAGGTATCTGGGAAACCTCATATAGTTTTACATGTTTGGGCCTGTCAGCCACACAAAACCACAGTTTACATCCCTAAAAACAAACTTTTCAGAGCGCAGATGGTCTAGTTGTTTTGGTTGCACTCCATATATGCCGCATGTGGTGACTTTCCCACATGTCAATCCCTGCTCTGTCCCTGTTTGCTCCTCTATCCACTGTCCTGTCCTCTCACACTTTAGGCATAAAAAGCCCCTAAAAATAAGAACTGCAAAAAACAATCTATTCTGAAAACTTTGGCCAAAGTAAAGATTTTGGAAAACTATGGTTTCATGTAGACACCCGGAAACAGAGTTTTTGATTCTCTAACGTCAGAGCTTGGGACAAAAAAAATCCACTGTCACATATGAGGGACATGTTTATAGCAGGTGTGAATATAGTGAGCATGAATACTGCAGGTGTGTTTGTTTTTTCTTGTGTTTTGTAAAGTTTATTCCCTAAAACTATGTTTAAAAGTAATTCAACCTCTTCTGCAGTCCAAACAGATCCTGGCACCATGTCTGAATCCATGGAGGAGAGACAGAATGACAGGGTTCATTCTGATTGGCTGGGATGGGTTTCAGGTCTGAAAAACACTGCTGCCGATGGTTTTGATGTGCTTGGGGCCGCAATTTTAGCTGATCTGCCCAGTTACATGTGGGTGTTTTTTTTTTTTTTTTTTTTGTAGACGATCAGTGTGCAGGAAAGTATTTTTAAAAATGAATGAGGAGGGATATTTGTTTTAGAAATCACCCAGCTACAGGGCCTAAGAGTTTCCCAAACAGCATTTTTGTAAATGTTTCAAAAAGAAAAAAAAATTATTCAGCTTTGCTTTCGGAAAACATGTTCCACCTTTTTTTCTGATAAACATTAGTTGTATGTTTAATTTCTGTTTTCATGGATTCATTTTACGTTTTTTTAAGTAAAGTTTTTACATTTTTATACTGAATATTTTCCAACACTTGTAGCTCTTGGTGACTTTGTACTGTATGTAATATGGCTCTACAAATGCACAGATGTCTTCTCTTTCAATCTGTCCTTTGCACACAGATCTAAGTAAGTCAGTGGGGTGTGTATGAACAGACAGAGACAGACAGACGGACAGACAGACGGACAGATGGACAGACAGACAGACAGACAGACAGACAGACAGACAGACAGACAGACAGACAGACAGACAGACAGACAGACAGACAGATATGATGAATTCCCTGTAAACTATTCCTTCCCTGTTTCCCAGCATGCCTCTCAGTGTGCCTCAATCTCTGTGTGCTGTATCTTTTATTCATGCTGCCTCCCTTCTTTTAGTCTCACTTACAACCAAAGCCAAATAGCCAAAAAACACTGATCAACACCAAATCCTCTGATCTGTGTTAATTCTTTTCAAAGTGTGAAAACCATCCTGGAGCTGTGAATGTGTTGTAATTAGACTTTGATAATTAGAGGCAAGGGACAGAGGGAAGTCTCAATGTGACTATTATGGGATAGGCGAAGCCAGATAAACAGGAGGAGAGTGGGCTGAAGTTCACCAAAGACACCCAGAAACTCTCACACTGAGACAGGCTGGAGGAGACAAGCTCAAAGAAAAAGCATGAAAACTTCCCACTTCACAACCATCCTTATTGAAATCCAACCTCTGATAGAGTCCAGAGCTTCTCTCCCCTTTGTTTAAACACTCATCCATCAATCCGTTCATCCATTCATCCATCCATTCATCCATCCATCATCCACCCATCAATCCATCCATCCATCCAACATCTATTCATCCATCCATCCATCCATCCATCCATCCATCCAACCATCCACCTATAATCCATCTATCCATCATCTATTGATCCACCCATCCATCCATCCATCATCCACCCATCAATCCATCATCCATCCATCCATCCATCCATCCATCCAACATCTATTCATCCATCCATCCAACCATAATCCATCCATCATCCACCCATCAATCCATCCATCCATCATCTATTGATCCATCCAACCATCATCCATCCATCCATCCAACCATCCACCCACATCCACATCTTTTCAGTTTGTACCTGCAATCCAGTTTCTCAATCTCAAAGTGTGGATTGAAGTTGAGGACAATGCGTTGTGAGGGCTCTGGAGCTGTGATGACCCATCGACAGTTTTGGTGAGGCGGATACTCCAGTGGGTAACCAGGGGTGGTAATGTAGCCAGCATCACTAGCGTCCAAAATGCCCCCACATGGCTCAGATACTGCGAAAAAAAAAAAAGAAAGAGGGAGGGGTGAGTAAGAAATCGAAACTGTCATAAATTAAAGTTAGGAAATAGAAAAGTTGATGCAAAGATAGTTTAGTGTTTACACAATTAGATCCCATATATATATATATATATATATATATATATATATATATATATATATATATATATATATATATATATATATATATATATATATATATATAGCACCAATCTACCAGCAAAAAGGAGTAAATGTGTCTAAACTAACATTTGATTTCTCAGGCTGAACTGAGTTGAATCATTTGTGTTCAAATGGGACAAAAACAGCAAAGACAAAAAAACAAAAAACAAATAAGCAATCATTTCAGAAATACTGGAGGACCAGGCAGGGGAAAAGGAAAGTCTTCTTTCCTCACTACAGACACAATGAACAAGGACTGATGAGATTAAGCTCTGCTAACAATGTGAACAATAAATGTTACTGAAGGTTTGTTTGCATATTTGATCTTTAAACATGATTTCACTCCGGAAAAGTAGGCAAAATGGATAAAATGCTGATAGGAGTTGTGTTTGCAGAGACAGGATATGAAAAACAAAGAAGTGTGTGTGCACAAGTGACGATGTGAATTTAGGGTCAGAGGTCAACTCAGCATCATGTTATACAAAGAGTCCATTCTAACCTACGAGGCCTGGCACACACACACACACACACACACACACACACACACACACACACACACACACACACACACACACACACACACACACACACACACACAGTGAGTAAGCCCTCCAGATGCCATAGTTACTGTCACAGCGTGGATCCACTTGTCGGCAGTCATACGTCTGCATCATGTCACACACAATGACGCTCATTCACAGCTGCAGATGTACCCTGACATTGTTCAGGAACTCATATGTATCTGTGACACCAAACAACACACACACACACACACACACACACACACACACTACTGTTTTACATCTATGGCACCTATTGTGCACCATGCTGGCTGCCCTGTTTGATGGACTGTGCAGACTTTCTAGTCCAGATGAACTCCTTCTTTGTTTCAGACTCACAAATCTCAAGTTAAGCCATCATGAGGGATCACCGTTTCTGTTAAATCAATTATTTGATGGTGACCAGCAAGATAATTTGTTAACTGCCTGTTGACGTTTCAGTTTGAAATTTGCAGTTTAGGCCAGAAATAAACCCTTTTTGTCCCCATAGGCACACCCTAGTGAAGCTGCTGCAGTGTATTCCTTTTTCCTGCTGGTGCCATGATGGAAAATATTAACACCACTGCATTTAAGAATGGCACTTTTTACTTAAGGACATTTCATTCAGACAACTCACACTTTAAAGTGGTTTACTGCAGCAACAAATATATGCTGCATGTTTGGTGTGCCAGGCTTGGGTGGCGAAAGAACATGCAGCAACACAAATGCAGGGCAGCAGTGGCATTGACAGGCAGATTTTAAATAGACCGCTGAATTGAGAGGCAGAGAACATGATTGGAAGAAGTTTATGACGAGTGGGACATGACGTGTGTAGCAGCACAGCTCAAGCTGTCTGCTTGAACTAGCTTATAGGTGTTGCTATATTCTAAATATCATTTGACTTCCTGTTAGTAATTTATAACTCATTGTCTCAAATGAAGCCTTTGTTATGGGAGGAACCTGTAAATAAGTGCTTGTTTTTGTTTGTTAGACCTCTGTTTGGATGAATTCATCTGATTTATTAAGTTCACAATCAGATTCATCTTCCAATAAACATTTTGGACTAAATAATGACTACATGAACCCAGTGATTTAAATGAAAACAGCTTGTGCCGGCTGCTGGCTGGGACTCTTCTGGCTGGTGAGCAACCTCTCCGATAATTTCCTGTTTACTGGAGAAAAAACAAACTTAGCATCGAACTCCTGACAGTATGTGTCAGGACCAAATGTTTAAGAAGGAAATAAGCGAAGAGTTGCGATTCTATGTGAACATTTGAAGTGAGCTCATGGTTTGTACCACCGTCCAGCCAACTGTACCATGTCATTTTATTTATCACCAGCGCGCTGAGTAGAGTGTCACAGCCAAGTCAAACTACTCAGCAGAATACAACATATTTTAATGCTTAAAATAGAGCAGCTACCGTAAGCCAACTCTGAAAGCAGACACACGCAGACATTAGCACACACACACACACACACACACACACACACACACACACACACACACACACACACACACACACACACACACAGAGTGTTAACACTCTCTGGACACTCCTGGCTTCACACAGAGATTCAAACAGGACAGTAAAAAAGAAGAGCAGTGCTGTCTACATGGCAGTAAATAAATGAGCCCATAGGCTGATGTAGACACACTGAAGTGGCAGCAGATGAAAGTAGAGGTCAGATCTCCACCTCTGACGTCCATATCTGGCCTCTAGTGCACACGCTCCGTTAACAATTAGTGACCCTCACACGTGGTATCAGCCTCTACCTCTCTGCCTCTGTCGTCTATCCTACCTGCATCACGCTGTGAGCCAACTAGTCCATCTCAGTTTCCAGTCCCCCTGGTGACATACAGTAATACAGGAGTAGAGTTTCTAGGCTCATGTAACCTGGCCAGACACATTTCATCTCAGCACCACCTGGATTAGTGTTTAACCACTGAGGAATCTCACAGCACCATCAGCCAAACACCACATTTAGCTCTCTGCTTAGCTAACTGTCTCTGAACAGAAATCTGGGTGATGCAGAGACGATGTATGGGGGGAAGATGGAGGGCTGAGAGAGAAGTGTTACAGGTTTGTAAGCTACTGTGTGGAGCTTACTAAGCAAACTCAGATAATATCAAACAGTGAGGATTTACTTCCTTTTTTTGTGGAGGATAACTTTCACCCTTTAAACTCCTCCAGCATGTGCACAACGTACAGCCCTGACTGTTAACCTAAGAACATGAACACCTTTAAAATACACCATTATTCTCATTAAAACCTGCATCCTCTATTTACATTGTGTGATCTGCTTCGTGGGTCTTTCAATCTGCACACATAAACACATAAATAAGCATAAATATAAAACTACAGTAGGCCCAGGACAGTTATCAACAAATCAATTAATCGCACAATAAATGAAAGAAGAATTCAATACCACACACACACACAGAGTGTACCGTAGCCAGTGAAGAGTTACATAGTAGAACTAAGGAGGAAAAACAAATGCCACAGCCACGGTGTGGGAATATTTTGTCTTCAAACCAAATAAGAAAGGTGAGCCCATCAACACGGATGAGCCAGTATGGCGAATTATTTTGAAAGTCGTGGAAACAAAAATGCAACACCAAAACTTGCATACCCACCTAAAACATAACCTTATAATAAAGAAACCTATAATAAGCTTTCATCCTGACAGTCACACTCACTGAGACGTTTGGTCAGTTAATACAAACAGAACAGCACAAAATGGGGAGGGCTCACAGACAGTTTTCTCTGAACACTTCAAACAGAGGAAACTCATTTCACTGCTCATCCAAGAGCCTTCATGAGCTCCTAAAGCTCATGAAGGCTCTTGGATGAGCAGTGAAACGTTTTAAAAACTAAATAGTCCAGCTGTCTCAGTTTGAAGCGTTCAGAATAACTATGACCTGGATGAGTGAGAATTTACACAGACACAGAAAGTGTAGTTCACTATAGCACAAAAGAAATGCTGCCCTTTAACACAGATTTTATTCAAGCGCCATCTTTACTCACAGAGACTGAGAGTCCATTTTATTTTTGTCTGTTTTTTTGTTTGTTTTATCTGTTTAGAATATTAAAAGGAACAACCAAAAAGCTTCACTCTAAAGCACATCAGTGCTTCGTCTTCAGGGAGAACTTGTGTTTAGACCACATATTCACCATAAATGCAGAAACCACAGTAGACTGCTGATCCCAGCAGCCTCTCCTGCTGAACACAGTTTAGACCACACACACACACACACACACACACACACACACACACACACACACACACACACACACACACACACACACTCAGGCACAAACAGCAGCAGTAAACGGTGTTAAGCAGTCAAGCCGGGATATTAGACAGGTCACTGCATTATTTATGGCTCTCTGCCATGTTCAGTATTGCATCTTGATAACACCTATTCAGCAACTTTTCCCCACATGCACATCCCTAAATATACACACACACACACACACACACACACACACACACACACACACACACACACACATAAAATGTAATACAAACATCTGCAGAAGTGCACAAAGGAGACTCGAACAATCAAACACACAAAGTTCCAGACACACAGGAAAACATGCACGCCTTCTCATGGAGCTGCTTTTGCAAAAGCAGCCAGTGTGTTTATTGCCCCAAATGCAAATTTTCTGACCTTGTTTCAAACGTGCTTACCGATTCATTTCCCCTCTGAGCAGGGAGTCTGATCTGACTCTGAGGAGACACATTGCAGCACGTCACCATCCATTTGCAAGGCACTGAGACCTTTGCTAATGTGTTTGACCAGGTTCATTTTCATTGGTCAAAAAACATAATGAAAGCATACTGGTTTATTTAAGAAGACATGTGTCACTGGCTGAAGCAAGAGCTCGTAAAGTGTGAGACTGGCCTGAATACTCACTGTGGTTCAGTTTATCACATTTTCATGTTGTGATCCTGTTGAAAAAACCTTCCTGAATTTACAATCAAACTGTAAAGTCAGAGAGGATGAAATACTAATTTTCACATAGATTTCTGTCATTTTCTACTGTTAAACATGCATTTCAAGAAGCATGGCTGGGCTCCAGCTTCACAAAACACAGAAAAAGCTCAGAGCAGTGTTCATATAAAATAGTAGAAACACAGATTCGCTTATGAAGGTAAAAGATTTAGTTTGGCTCAGAGAATACTGAAAATAAAAGGTCTGAAATGTCATCTTTGGATCAAAACAGAGAAATTTTTAGCCACTAAAACCAGGGAAAGTTCAGTAATGGACAGAGGGAGAGAAAGAGAGAGAGAGAGAGAGAGAGAGAGAGAGAGAGAAGTAGAAGAAGAAGAAGAAGAAGACAGAGCAAGGATAAAGGAAAGAGAGAGTAATGCCAGAACATCTGTCTCCCATCATCTGAAAAGAGAAAGTCAGCAGCTCAGAAAGCCCACTGAACAAAGCACACACACACACACACACACACACACACACACACACACACACACACACACACACACACACACACACACACACACACACATTCACAGGTTTTCTCTGTAGTTTTCCACTGTGGCTTAATGCAGAGCACCTGGAGAAAGAGCAACCCTAGTTTCGTGTGTGTGTGTGTGTGTGTGTGTGTGTGTGTGTGTGTGTGTGTGTGTGTGTGTGTGTGTGTTTGGATGTTTGTAAAATAAAGAGCAAGAAGGCGGAGGATTACAGGATATGAGAAAGTGCAGGAGTGATGTGAAAAGGAGGGTAGAGAAACGGAGGCTCAAAAAAGAATGATGAGAGAAACAGAGATAGATAGATAGATAGATAGATAGATAGATAGATAGATAGATAGATAGATAGATAGATAGATAGATAGATAGATAGATAGAGAAAGAGAGAGAGAGAGAGAGAGAGAGAGAGAGAGAGAGAGAGAGAGAGAGAGAAACGGACATCAGACCAAGCTTTTCACCTGAGGAGGAGAGAGCTGATCTGTGGGGTCCAATGAGAGCAAAGATACTGTAAAAGGCTGAAGGTGAATAAAGAGGCAGGAACAGGAGGGGAACAGAACCTGGAGAGGGCAGAAAGATGGATGTGCACATGACGATTTAGTGTTGCCAGTGATCTTTTCAGCTTTTAGTTTGCTGAATTAAATAACTGTTTATTGAGATCCTCTGATCTGGTCTGGGTCTGACAGCCTCCCACAGCAGTTTTTAAGGAGTCCCTGTCTGATTGTTTGTCCTGGAGAGCAGAGGGTCCCATGTTACTACCCTGTACCTCAGCTGATACAGTGTTTATGCATTCCTGTTAGGGTTTAGACTTTAGAGCAAAGATGGTTTAGAGAAGTGAGACAGAGGCTTTATGAAAGTCATTTGAAACGTCCTCTGTTCTCCTGTTTGTTGGCTAAGCAAGTCTTCATAACCAATAAAACATCCTGGTACCTTCACAAGTAACTTCAGCCTTATCTCAGAGCTGTTTTCTACAAAGAGTTATCATCAGAGATCTTCCCCGTCTTAAGAAGCAACAGTGCATTCTTTTGTCTAACCACATCCATCAGTGTGTTGATTTCATCCATCAGATAAGAAAGCTGCTGACCATTTATCCCTGAAAGATCTGTCATCTCTGCAGCCTCTCATTCTAACCCCAGCTCATGGAAGAAATCTGCATTAACTACCGAAACCTACTTAAGTCTTATTTAGAGCTCCTATGAGGTGTTCCTCACTGGTTATGAAACAGACTGGAATTAATACAGAGGCCTCTTTATGGCCCACAAAATGAGAGCATCAGCTCATGGCCAGGCTGCCTGTTCTCAACGTCTCCAGCAGTAAAGTCTGCAACCAAGTAACTGACAGCACCCTTCAGAACAGCAACATAAACCTTAAAGAGGGGGTGTTATGCTTTCCAGGGTGTTAAATGTGGATGTTCATAATTATTTTGTATAGATTTTTAAACATTTGTAAACACACATTATATAAACCCATGAAAGTCTGTAAACTGCTCAAACCAAAAATAAAAAAATAAAATAATAAATAAATAAATGCACAAGATCTATACAATACTTGCAAAAATGATGATGTCATTGATCTCCTTACTGGTACATTATTTGTTAGAGGGGTGGGCCTTAAACACTAAGGTCAGCTCATATCCATAAAACAAGCACAATACCCCCTCTTTAAATGAGGGGGACATTAGTCTGTGTAAAGACAAGAAAACAGGACTGCTTTTCACACATCTGTTAATCATCATTTCTCAGAATTACTTCCATATATACAGTAAAAATGGATGTTAATTTCAAAAATCAATTCTCTAAACCTTTAACCTCAGTTTTAACTTCACTGCAGAAATGCAGCTCTATGGCAGGACACAACCACACTGGGAACCAAGTGCTGTGTTGGCTGGGAGCAACTCAGCTCTAAAAAACAACTACTGTACATGAACAACACCATGATTAGCCATTTGGAAGCCTAAAGGACCTGTTCTTGCTGGGGCTAATAAACCACTAAATACAGCCAGAACCAGTGGAGAAGATTGGTGCAGAGAGGTACCACTTTGACCATAGGGGGCGCCAAAATTTATTTAAACAGTAAAGTTCCTTAGAGGAGCATTAAGAGGCTGTAAATTAATTAAATTAAATTAAATTAATTAAGAGGCATAAATGTGGAGAAGTTAATCAGTAGTAGTTAATAAATGTTTCTATGAATGAAGCCAGCTGAATGGACCTTCACTTCCTGAGCCTACTTCCTGACAACCCCTGAGAACAGGAGGGAAAGCATAAACAAACAGAACATACAAGACAAAAAACAAGACAAGGATGAAAGAGGGGTAAAGAGTGAGAGAGAGAGTGAGAGAGGGAGAGAGAGAGAGAGAGAGAGAGAGAGAGAGAGAGAGAGGTGAAGAGCCATGAAAAGAGGTATACAACAAGATGATTCAGCATGAAGGGAGAGACAAAAAGGACAACAACCTGTGGCCTCTCACAACACTGCTCCAGAGGGACCATCAGGACACACACACACACACACACACACACACACACACACACACACACACACACACACACACACACACAGTTTTATAGGAGAGAGGACAGGAAGGATTTTCATGATCTCCATTTCTCTCTGCAGATGTTTTTTTTTTTTTTTTTTTTTTTGTAACACAAGTGGATAAATACATGAACACACACACATACACACACACACATGCACACATACACACACACACACACACACATACACACACACACACACACACACACACACACACACACACACACACACACACACACACACACACACACACACACTAATTTCTCCATCCTCTCTAATTACTCCAGCCATTACCAATAAAGACACAGGAATACTAACAGTTTACTAATGACATGATAACTGTAATTAGAACATCCCGCCAGAGCCACTAATTGTCCTTTCCCCTTTACAGACGAAAGAGAGTGAGAGAGTGAGAGAGAGAGAGAGAGAGAGAGAGAGAGAGAGAGAGAGACGGAGAGAGAGACAGAAGGAGACAGAGAGAGCGAGACAGAGAGCGAGACAGAGAGAGAGACAGAGAGAGAGGGGAAGGTTAATTAGCCCAGTGTTTGTTCGTTCTTTTAATGAAACCAGGTTGTTGATGTCTCTGGAGCTGGCCCTCTGTTGTTTAACCAGTTATTCTCACAGCAGGGCTAATGTCCTCTTCATAATACGCAAACTTCATTCTGTGCACACCTTTTGGGTCTGAATGAGTTCTGTGGGGACTTATAACTGTATTACTCAAAGGGAGGACAGCAGTGTGAGGCCCTGGTTAAGAATCACCCTGACCCCTGAAGCTGCTGGAGAACACCTGCTACCTGCAGGGTACCTGAAATGAGATGCTGTTTATAGAAGTGTCACCTGCCGTAGATTAGCTGTCAGCTGTCACATGCTGGGATGTAAATCTCCCCATCAGAGTAAAGAGACAGCAGGACACAGATGAATTCATTTTGGCCTCAATTTTTCATGTCAGTAAAGTTTTGGTTTGTTAGAGCTGGCCTCTGTCAGACTCTATCTGCACTGACAGCCTGAACACTATCAGTTAGACTGTGAGACAGGGCCATTAAGACAGAGCCCCGCCAATTAATCAGTGAGCTGATTACAGTGTATCACTGAATTATGGTCATCGGTCAATCTGTAACTGATGTTTTAACATTTTTTTTCTGCTGTGTGAGACTCTGTGGCTCTGTCTCCAGTCATTTTAAAACCTGGGTGGGTTTGAGGTCCAGAGAATTTATAAGTTGTGTGAATGATCTTTGTGAGATAAACAAAGATTAATGCAGCTGTTAATCCTCATGTTCATCATTATCTAATATCAGACTGTTACACACTTTAAAGTGGAGTAAGTTTCATCTTTGTATAAATCAGTGTTTACAGTCCTCATGTTGACACTGTTACTAATTAAAGGTCATTATTTCATTGAGTTCAGATCAGATTCAAACAGTCTTCAGTCAGATTTGGGTTATTATAGAGTTTATCTTCAGGTTCAGTATATGTCCTGTCTAAATCAATGCAATTATTCAATGTATCCCCCATATAACCCCCATTGTCGACTCCATAAACCCCTCATCAGACGGGCTCTAACTAACAGTCTGATTCCAGAACTGTTTTCCCATCAGAGTATCTGTTAACTTTAAGCTTCACTGTGTCCAGAGAGCCTGCTGTGTTTGACAGAGGAGAGGAAGTATAATGCGGGCCGGGTTGACTGCAGGTGGCTCCACTCAGCTCCTGCTTCACACTCTGCTGCTCCCCTCTTATTGCACTAATGCCCTCTCATGCTGTCCCCCTGCTCACAGTTTCCCTCTTTATTAAATACCACCAAACGCTCCAGTTTCCAGGCTCTCTCATCCTGTCCTCATACCCTAACTTTTTCTTTTTTGTTTCAGTGTGTTTCACTGGGAAAAACTCCACAAACACATATTAGTGAGGCATTTCCTGGTGCTACAGAGAATCTTCATACACATCTGATAGTCATAAAAATAACGATTCACATGAGGGATGACAGAAAACAAGAAGATCTGGGAAAAACACAAACAGACATGTGTGGACAAGCAGATTTCAGAGACACTAATTGTCCTTTCTTTTTATAGTCAGCTGTTATACATTCTGCTGCTTACACTGAGAGTCAGCCTTCTCTTTCTTACTCGTGCTGATATATTCTACGCCAGTCTCTATATGAGCCGAGTAATTAAAGTCAAGTGAGAACATACAGTTAGATTCATATTTTTAGAGACTAATATCCTTATAACTTCAAGCAAACAATAGCAGATCAGCTGTGTCAGTCGCAGCAAGTCGATTCATTATGTGCTGAGCCCAAACAGGCTCTAACCCCGATGTGCCAACAAATGACATGGTTGGTTTGTTTTATTGATCGCCATTTGAAATTTACAAAGCAGTATGACCCACACCGTGTAACTTTTAATTGTTACGAGCGGCTCCCACGAGGCTTCCCAGCGCCTGAGTATTTAAGACGTGGGACAAGAAATTCACTTGTTCTTGTCAGGACACAAAATGATGTGAAAATCCGCAAACTCTGCAGTGCAGCTGAAACAATACTTCAACTAACTGATCAAAGAAATATCAGCCTCCAACATTTTGACAGTTTCTGACTTGTTCTGGGGATGATTTGCGGCTTTTGTCATTTTGCAAAGCGTTGGTTTGGTGATAGCTGTGATTTAAAGATATGACTTTGAGTTCTAACAAATTCTGATGACAATTTATTAAAACGTTTTTATATCTTTTAGTGATTTCAGTAGAGGCTTGATAGTGAAAAGACAATTATAAGGGCCTGTGACTGAAATATGTACTTGCTGTGGTGAAACCCGGTGTGCTTTTTTTATACAGGGCAAACAGATCCCTGCTCTTGCAGTTGATCAGTGTACTGTATTTAATATATGAGTATTAATCAAAACAATATATATATATATATATATATATATATATATATATATATATATATATATATATATATATATATATATATATATATATATATAGCTCATTTCAGTCCTGAGGCACAGTGACTTCATAAGTATGTAAAATACTCTGCTTCTTGTTTTTGGCTAATGCACCCTGCTGTTGCATCCATAACCAAAGTGCATTAATCTGAAGGGCTGATGAGCTTTAAACTCCATCCTACTCTCTATTCCTACTTGAGGAGCATTGTTGACTTTTTTGCAACCAAACCAGGAAAAGAAATTTTCTCCCCGTGTGTCTCAGACATTTGAAGCCCCACTGGACTTGTGGAAGACATCAAACTCTGTCCCATAAGTCACTTCTGAGTGCATACCTGTAGGCAGCTCAGCCCCACAGTAACAGAGCATCTCTGTGAGCCTGTTTCATCATCCAGCACATTTCAGCTGAGACAGTACAGAGGCAGACAGCTGGTCTTGAGTGGCCAATTATGTCCGTTTATCTCCCTTCCAGGCACAGCTGTGATCAAACGGAATAAAGAAACAGGATCAAACAGCACAGCTAAAAATCATTCTTCCGTTTAGTTCGTTCCTTTTTGCAGCCTCCCTTTCTGCCTGCCTCTGTCTCTGTTGCTTCCTCCCCGCTTGCACTTCCATCCCTCCCTCCTGTCTCCATCTATATATACACTCTTCTCCACCTCACTATGCTTTCCCTTCTCTCCTCCTGGGAGACAACAGAGCAGAGGCATCTGTAAAAGTTAACTGCTGAGGAAGCTCGATCCTGCAGAGCGTGCTGCTGAGCATGTGTGCTTCTCAGTGAACCAGAGGGGAAGCTAGAGGGAGTCCCCAGAAAAGGAAGTTCATCTTTGTCAACGGACACTCTGTGAGTGGAAAAATAACAATGAATCAACAAGTTCTGAAAAAAAAAAAGGAGTTTCGACACAAATGTACTTAATATGTGAAATCGGATCATGAATCCAGTTTTAAGATGAGGTTGAAGCTGCTGAGCCAGCAGACCTTGTTTCCCTTTGAGTGGTTGAAGCATCCTCAGCTACCTTCTTCTGCAGTAAATCTAAACACAGGCCTTTTTATAAGCCTGGTGTTGTTTCATCCTCTTCAATACATTGTTGTTGGCGTCAGTATGAGTGTCTCTCCTCTCAGAGTCAAAGCAGCACATAGGGAAAGTCTGCACTGTGTTCTCTGAATGTTTTTCTTCATAACAACACCTAGCAGACAGACAACGCAATGAGAGTCATGGGATTTGCAAAAGAGCCAGCTTAGCCTCCAGAATACCCTAAAGCAATAAAACTCAGGATGCCACCGCCTCCTCTAGAGCTGCTCCTTCTCCATCTTCTGTTTTTAAAGGTTTTACAAATACTCTCAGAGATCTAAGAGCAGAACAGCGCACTCAGCTGAGAACACAAAACTGCCCTGAAGATTTAAGCCTGACCTTCTTTTATTTTCATAAATCAACATGAGGAAACGTTAAAAATAAAAGCAGGTCGAAAAAGTTAAAGATCAAGCCTTCATGTGGTTATTTTCACACTCATTTATTATCTTATCTAAGTTACCTGTAAACGCACACCTGTGGACCATGGGTTCAATTTAGTGTCCCGACCCCAAGACACCACAGGCTTGTCGAAAGCTAATAGACTGAAAGATCTCTGCAGGGTTTGTACATGAGCTCAGAGGGTCCGCTCTGTGCGGTAAAGACTGTTTGACGCGCAAAGCGGTCAAAACCTGTCCTGTAGCTTTGAACCCGCACAGTGTGCGTGTTACTTTCCCTTCAGTCGATTGCAAACTGCTTGATGCTTCATGCAGCATCAAACCACATCGCGCACAGGGCTGGGTAAGTCACAGCCCTCCGCTGCCTCAGCAGCTGGAGGCTGATCGGATCGAGTCGTCCTCGCCTCAGTAGCCTCGGTGCTGATCTCCAGCAGACGGAGACATATTCCCACCACCTCTTGGAGAAACTGACATTAAAAACAATCAAACACGCGGCTGTGTTGAATTCATATCTGAAGCTTCAAACTCCGGGAAAGTCTGACTGACAGCGGATAACACGACCTGTGGTGTTAAACTGAAGTCATTTGAAACTCATCCAGTGGAGTCTCCACCTTTTAGACCTCTTCCACTGACTTAAGTCCCTAAAGGAGTATTACACGAACATTAGAGTGATATTTCCTTATCGAACAGCCCCCCTGAGAACAATCACTGATCAGACCGCAGATTAAATCCGCAGCATATGGTTAAGATGTTTATCAAGGGGACAAAATCAATAGTGAAACTCAGCCAACAGCCAAGAATTCTTCAGTTATTACAGGAGGTATTAAAGCAGCTGTGGAGACGGAGGATGCCGCTTAAAAACCGCATCACGCTGTTAGAAAGTTGTTTTCATTTCAGAAGCACAAACTTTACGCATGAAGCCTCTCGTTTCTGACTTACAGGACTGTAATGACAGTTCGTATGACGAAACAAAGCTGTTTCTGTCCACACCGCTCACTCATGACTCGTTTACCCACTGATCATTATTCTTACACACCTCTGTTACCAACCGAGCGCGACCGGTCGATGCTGCAGAGCTGGAAGCGGACAGGACATCCTGCAGCGGGTTTCTCCCTGGTCATTGTGCTTGAATTGAGCTAATCAGTGTCCCGCGGCTGTTTTATTCACAATGCACAATCTGACTGTGACAATCCGCGCAGCCTTTAAGCGCGTAAAGGTAACGGTTTCCATAAAATGCAATTTTTACGCACGTTGTGTGAAACGGGGAATCCCCATCTGCAATAAACTCAGTTTGTGTTGATTTAAAAGATATTCCCTGTAAAGCAGGTTGATTTCAGTTCATCACCAACGTATGACAAAGTGTCAAACTTACCTCCTTCCTCTGTTTGGACCGCTGAAGGTACAAGTAAAGCCAGTAAAGATCCACAGAGCCAAATGAATAAATCCATCTTTCCCTTCGATGTAAAGAAACACTCTTCTGCTCCTCCTCTCTTATAATTTTATATTTGACAAAACGTTGCAGTCCACAGTCAACTTTTCCTCTTTTCTCCTCACAGGCCGTTATCTCTCTTTGGTGAGACACGCGTCTTGCCGACAATCCGCTGCTGAATGCCGGGTTGCGCTCAGCGCGCTTTCCAGGAATATTTAACTTATTAAACAGTTTTCATTCAAGCTACTACGTTAGAGTAAAGCAATCTGTGACACGTGTTCTGACAGTGAGCCCAATCTTCACTTTTAACACTGTATTAAAACCTCGAAATCCATTGCGCACGGTCGGCAGCTCCTGTCAGTTACAACGCGCGTGGTTCTCTAGACCTGGGTGACACACTCCTTGACCGACGAGGTTTGACTGGAAAAAGTGAAAATCCTCTTTTGAGCTACCAAGAGAGAACGATCACATGCGCCCATGGGCACCAACTTTACAAATTCTATACAAAAAGTGAAAGCGTCCACCTTGTCTCGATAAAACATCCAAAAGCGGGCTGACTTGTGCATTCAAAGCACATGTGATAAAAAGCGGAGAGAATATTTTCCAGTCGATTCTCCTCTCAGTGTAAGCAGCTGTTCCCGAAAAGTGTGTTTCTGTGCAAAATATAAGAGAAGATCTCTCAGATGAGGCAGTTCCAGCGTGCGTAAAAACAGCTCCACAGAAAATGACGGTGCAGCCGCTCCGCTCTCCTCTTGCAAACTGTGCGTTTCCTTGCAGAAACGCGCTCTGCTGTGTCCGCGTGCCTTCTCTCTTCTTCTCACTCCTGGACGCTGTCTCTCTCTCTCCTTCGCTCTGCCTCTCTCTCTCTCACTCTCTCCTTCCTTTTCCCGGCAGCGCGCTCTTTCCCCTCCGATCTCCTCCGGGTTTGTGGCAGCAGGAAAGACTGCTCACTCAGTCCGCTGTCTGCGTGTGCGTGCACGCTATGCGCGCGATCGTGTATCGGATTACAGTAGGCACCTCGGCCCGCCTCCGTGTAGCCCCCCTCACTGATTAAAGAGCAGTTTCATCTCCCGCTCACACCCCTTCTCTCTCTCTCTCTCTCTCTCTCTCTCTCTCTCTCTCTCTCTCTCTCTCTCTCTCTCTCTCTCTCTCTCACACACACACACACACACACACACACACACACACACACACCTTTCTGTCTCTCTTCATCTGATTGATTAAAAAAACATCTTTCTGTATTTCTTCTGTTCCTGTTTTCTCTCATTTATTTTTTATTTTTTTACCTTTTCTTTATTTTTCCCCATCACTCTTTTTTATTCCCTTTATTACCTCACTGGTAATAAAACAAAAGAAAAAAAGAGGTGGGGAAAAGAGAGACCAGGAAAGAAGGGGCGACAGCTCAGTTTTATGGTCTTTCTAGTTCTGGGGGCTGTTAAAGAAACCTGCTGCTTGTTCAAAGCTTTGGAAACAATGAACATGTGCAGATATAAATTAATCAAATTAAAAGGAATCTGAGGAGCTATATCATCCATCCCCTGAAAAGAAAAAAATAATGATATTATCTTTTGATTCTTTGAGCTTGAATGGTCTTTTCAGTGGAGCCATCTAGTAACAATGGTTAAACAATTGAATGCTAAATTTACACAAACACTGTGTTTACAGTCGCTGGAACACAAAGCAGGAAAAACCCTGTTGAACAAAAGCAGCAGAGTCAGTGAGAGACTTACTGTAACCAAGAGAAGGAAGACATCAGCAAGGCCACAACTTCAAGACAGAAATAAGACTTCAACTGACTTCATTTCTGTACCCAGCTCTTCATTACCATCATACTAATTCACTCTCACTTTAATTTGTCCTCCCTCACTCTCACTCTCACTCTCAGTCTCTCAGTCTCTCCCATGAAGCATGAAACAAGGTGGAAGTTAGTGGGATGAGTGTTTTAAGGCTTTAGCAACACCAAAGCTCATGGTCTGAACAAACTAACCAGATCCTGGCTCACCCAGTGCCTTCCCAAGACACACCCTGCACACACTCACACACTCACACACACATCCAGCCCATAATGACACAGCTGAACTCCCTGTTGACCACGCTGTAAAAATTGTGTTGTGTGCTCAGTTATCTCGTGGGAAGAAAATCCCTTTGAAACCTCTTTTTGATTTTATGACAGGGTGAAAAAAGTCACACAAATGCTGATGTTTCTTCTCTCCAACATCACTTGCTGATTATTTTCAGCCTCTCAAACTTTCTTAAAGCTTTCTGTGAGTCTGTGAGAGCAAAGTCACCAGCAGAGACGCCTCCTGATCACTTTGACAGTAAACTGCCTGAACGCTTACAGGTCCATGCAGACACCTAACTGGTCTCAATTCTGGAAAGTGACATGTGACACACACACACACACACACACACACACACACACACACACACACACACACACACACACACACACACACACACACACAGTTTAACTGTCACACAGAGGTTTTCTAACGTCTCTGGAGGTCTGGAGGTATTAAGTTCTGTTTCCATGACAGGTCACTACATGTGTGTCAGAGACTGAGTGCAGTTGTCACCCAACCAGTCCCTGGGTCCCCTCTTGTGGTATGGTCCCTTCTGTAACTCATCTCTCTATCCCCTCTGCTCCTCTGGTCCTGTTTCACTCCACTGACGCTGGACCTGCCTCCAGCATGAATCCATCTGAAACATGCTAAAGAGAACTTTCTCAGACTAAAACAGTTTTCAGCTGGTCAGAGTCTGTTTTTGTACACTCTGTTATCAACAGAAAGATATTCAGTTCATCTACCTCATGAAGGAAACAGAAGTTGTGGTTTCATGAAGGGAATGACGCTGTCAGAGTGCAAAAGAAAAAAACTTTCTCAAATCTTCGAGTCCACAAATTGGCAGGGAGAGGAGACAGAAGAAGTAAGTGGTAACCTCTGTGGATCATTCTGAATTCACACCAGCCCACCACATGGACTCAAGCCTTCTGGACTTCCCCTTCACACTCTCTTCTGTCTTACTTGCCACAGTATGTTGTGAAACTAGGATATGCTATTCCATGACACCTTTTCTACTTGCCAAGCAGTGGACTGGGTTTCCCAGAAGTCACCACTGACATCACAGAAGATCTGTTTTAAAAAATAAAGAGAAATGTTGTTTGTCACACTGTTTCCATCAGACTGCAGACCGCCTTGCATGTCTGGATGCCTTAGCATGCTGAGATAAAGATGAGGGGCATTTTCTTGTTTATTTATCACCAGTTTTGTTTGTTTCTCATTTAGATAGTTTAAAGCAAGGTTTCATCAGACAGTCTTTTAAAGCTCAGTGAAGAAATCAGAGAGAACCACTACTGTTGGCAGACAGGTTCATGTTCAACACATAACGGAGCACAACCCAAGCACTCCTCTCAGTGGACTCTATATTGTTCTTTGTGATAAACTTTGTATTGAAATGTAACTTCAGGTGCTTGCACACAGGAGCTTCAGAAACAGGAACTAAGACGGCTTCATCAAACATACTATTTACAGATCGCCATTACCTTCATGAGGAAAAAGAAACAAAATCTGGAACAGAAACAAAGTCGCTGAATGAAATTATGATAGATGGGCACACACACATATACTGTATGTGTATGTAGACACACCCATACACACACACATCCATCCTTCCATCTTCTAACCCTTCTCCTGTTCAGGGTGGTGGGTATCTGGAGTCTATCCCAGCTGTCTTAGGGTGAGAGGCAGGGTACACCCTGGACTGGTCTCCAGCCAATCACAGAAACAGACAACTTTTCACGCTCACACTCACACCTGCTGGCAATTTAGAATCAGCAGTTAACCTGATGAGCATGTTTTTGGACTGTGGGAGGAAGCTGGAGAACCTGAAGAGAACCCACACATGCACAGAGAGAACATGCTAACTACACACTGAAAGACCTCTGGGCCCAAACGGGGCTGAGAATCCTGTCAGGCAAAAACAGAAAATAACATCAGCATGCTGGGCAAAGGTCAAGTTGTCCTGAATAAGTGCAATATTGTCTGAATGTAAACACACACATACACTGATGTGTGTCCCTGTCTTTACAATGATAAACTGACCCGTCTGCAGTGATCGAGCCAAACTGGATGGATCTCTGTCCTGCAAAAACTGAAATCCAAGCAGGTGTTTTTTTCTCTAGTAAAATAGTGTTATTAGATATAATATGAGCCACATTGACTTTACAGGTCCAGAAAAATATCATTCAAGATACTGAAAGACAAAAGTGATGCCAATGGGGTAAGAAAAATTTGTCTCTTGATTTTTCCTGAAATAAGAATATTGTCAACAAAATAAATCAGTACAATTTACCTTATTGGAAGATTTTCTGGACCTGTCAGTTTGGTGTGGGTCACATTAAGTCCAATAAGGCATTTTTCTCTACTAGGATCTGACCAGGATCCCTGTGGACAGTCCCTGACTCAGTGCTGACATTTATTTTGACATCAGTCAGTGATATCAGCACACTAAAAATGTAAGTTTAAAGGTTCATCAATCAAATAGTGAGGTGAGAGAGTCCTTTATTCTGTCCTTGGTCATCTAACATGTATGAAGGACTACAATGAAGACATCTGCAGGTCAGTGGAAGCTGATCCTGAGGAGACAGATTTGTCAGACAGGAGGTTTTCAGTGATCTGAAACCTAAGCTGAGCCTACAGTTGGGTATGCAGGACTTCATGTAGACCTCTGATAGTGCTGAAAACCCTGCATTTGCTCGTAGATGTATTAATTCACTCACACAAACAAAGCCAGCTGTGTGCAGGTAAAGAAAGCAGTTTGAACTTCTCCCTCACTCCCGTTTTTATTCCTGACACAGATTATTTCTGACTCTTTTACACTGAACCACAGACTTTGAATGCCTTCCAGGAAGAGCAGACTGAAAACGTTTACTCTTATTTCTATATTCAATCAATACTGTGCCTCCGCTCTTACCCAACACTCCCTGCCTGTAAAAAAAAAAACAGTTTCATCTCTTCATTTGAAGGTCTGCCTCAAGCTGCTGGCTTCAGACTGAGTGGAGAGAAGTGGAAGATAAGTGAACTCATGTGAAAACATTCTTGAGCATGTGTGTGTGTGTGTGTGTGTGTGTGTGTGTGTGTGTGTGTGTGTGTGTGTGTGTGTGTGTGTGTGTGTGTGTGTGTGTGTGTGTGTCTGTTGCAGCAGAGCTGTGAAACCAGCAGAAGGTAAGGTGATCTGTGCTCTGCGTCAGGGGAAGAACTTGTCTACTGGCCTGCTGACAGGCACTTCTGGCCCCGTCCACACACAGCCAACGCACTGCGTCCTCAGCAAGCGGAAACCTCCGGTCTGAAAATATGAGACATTGCTGAAGTGCTAAAATCTTCAGTACGTTGAGTGTCCGCTTGAGGCTGGCTCTGGAAGTACCAGAAGTCACAAAAAAACCAAGCCAAAAAAATCCATTTTCACAGCTGAAATAAAAATGTTTTCTAGCCTGGTACGAAAAATGCTTACTGCACGCACTGTACGGGGGGGGGGTTTCTAACTCGGTAGTTTAGACAATATTAAGAGCACCGGTTTGTCCAATTAGAGGCACTGCTCAGCTCATGTGACTGATGGGCGTTCTATGGCTGTTACTGTGGAGACTCAAAGCCCGCCTTATTTTCAGTATGGCCTTGCCAGCCCTTTCAGAAACAGATGGGTGACGTCACAGAGACCACGTACATTGATTGTACAGTTTATGGTCCTCAGTCACAGTGCTTTTCGGTCAGTTTGATGAATTATTTTATCTGTTAATTTTATCCATTGTGTGTTATTATTTATTTCTGTGTGTGTTCTGCTTCCCTGCTCTCCTCTGCACATCACATCTCTCCCCTACTCCCCATGTTTCCCTCCAGGGACAAAGTGGGATTCTCTTTTGGGACTTCTGTAATGTAAACCAACAGCCTTGAGGACCACCCCATGTGCACAGTGTCTATTTCTTTATCTTTTATATAAAAAAAATCAGTTCCTTCTTAAAGCTGAAAAAAATGAGAGGGCCCAGAAAAGAAGGTCAGCTGAGGCTGTGGGAAAAACAAATAAAAGTCTCACATGACCCAGTCAGTTCCCTTCACCCCACTTACAAAACAAAACAACTTCACTTGGACTGACAAAAACTCCCTTCGCCTTATTTATGATTGTATCACATCAGTTTTAAGGACTCCTGTGGTCATGTCAAAGGAATATTGAAGTTTGACCAAACTGTCAAACAGATGTCTGTGCTTGTGCTGGATGCTACTGCCAGAGTTAGAGAGGTAAAAAGCAAAATGATCACATCACTCCTCTCCTTCAGACCCTGCTCTGGCTCCCTCTCTCTTTAAGAATTGATTTTAAAGTTATTTTACTTGTTTTTAAGCTCCTCCATACATTGGAGATCTTATTTACTTTATATATTGTAGAATGATCACTGAGGTCATTGAATGCTTCCCTTCAAAATGTTGCTTCACTTTTAAATGTTTCTCATGTCGCTCCAACAAGAACCGCTCACAGAGTCTCTCTGCCTCCTAGTTTAAAGGCAAACTTAATCTAGCTTTTAATGTGGAATAATTTCTTTTTAAACCCAGACTAAATTATTATTACCACTATTCATTTCACAACAACTTTTAAACTTCATTTTTATAATTCTTTCGTATTTTATGATTTTTTTTAACAATTCTTGATTGTATGGTATTCCTTCAAATTTATACAAATTTGCTTTTAATCTCATTTACTTAATTATGTGTTTGTTTGGACTCTTTTCACATACTTATTTTATCTGATGTTAGCTGATGTAAGCTAATGTCATCTGATGTTATTGATGTTATCTGATGTTAGCTGATATTAGCTGATGTTATTATCTGATGTGAGCTGATGTTAGCTGATGACATTATTTGATGTATGCTTATTTAAGATGATGTTATCTGAAAGAGTAATCTGATTTTAGCTGATATTAAATGATGTTATTGCCTGATGTTAGCTGATGTTTGCTGACAATATTATTGGAATTTAGCTGCTGTAAACTGATGTTATAATCTAATGTTATCCGATGTTATTATTTGATGTAAGCTGATTTTAGCTGATCTAAAAATCTGATGTTAGATGATATTAGACAATGTTATTGCCTGATGTTAGCTGATATTAGATGATGTTATTGCCTAATGTTAGCTGATGTTAGCCAATGTTTTTATTGGATGTGAGCTGATGTTTGCTGATGTTATTTTCTGATGTTATCTGATGCTATCTGATGTTATTATCTGATGTTAGCTCATGTTATGTTATCTGATAATACCAAGTGTTAGCTGATATTAGCAGATTCTATCTGAGGTTAGCTGACATTATTATTTTGATGTTAGCTGAGGTTAGCAGATGTTAGCCAATATTATGTTATGTTCTCTGATTAGGTGATGTTTGCCGATGTTAGCTGATGTTAGCTTATGTTATTTGATGCAACGTGATGTTAGCTGATGTTATCCAATGTTATCCATTGTTAGCTGATGTTATCTAATGTTAGCTGATGTTATCCAATGTTATCCATTGTTAGCTGATGTTAACTGTTGTTAACTGATCTTACCAGTGGTTAGCAGATGTTATTATTTAATGTTAGCTTATGTTAGCTGATGTTATTTTATGATGTTATCTTACATAAACTGATGTTAGCTGATATCAGATGATTTTATTATCTAAAATAATCTGATGTTATTTGATGCTTTCTGATGTAAGATGATGTCAGCTGATGTTATCTGATGTTATTATCTGATGTTAGCTGATGTTATTATCTGATGTTAGCTGATGTTATTATTTGATGTTAGCTGATGTTAGCTGATGTTATTATCTGATGTTAGCTGATGTTATTATTTGATGTTAGCTGATGTTATCTGATGTTATCTGATGTGATTATCTGATCTGATGTTCTGTGAGGCACTTTTGGCTGAATTTTTAAATGTATGAAAGGTCTAATCTAAAATATACAAATAAAGATGAGTCTGAGTTTGCACTGGTCTAAGTATGTTTGAACTGTAGACAGCCTTTAAAAATGAATCTTTGAAATACAACACTGTAAAATTTTAAAGGTCTAATAGGCCACTTTGTGTGCAAGATTTTTTCAAACCCTTGTGTCGTCCTCTGGGAAAGTATTCCTTTGTAAACAAGTCTGTCTACTGGCCCTAAATCCTAAAGAGAAGGGAAAGAATCATGGTAACGGGTTGGACTAAAGTAAGACTAAAGGTCAAACACAGAACTGATGACCATTATTTTAATGTATGCTTGAAATAACAGTAAAACCAGGCAGGGTCATTTTGACCCCAGCTACAAAACTATTTACAATGAAAAAGTCAATAAGTCACAACAACAAAGCAAACAGCAAACATGACATACTGAAGCCACAGATGTGTGTGGAACTGTTCCAGCTGTGTGTCAAGGTTTCTGTTTATCTCCAGTCTTGATGTCTCTGTGGTTACACTGCTGCGGTGCTAACAGTCTGATGGTGTACCTTAAGGAAGCAAAAGGTCAGTAATGTTAAAACATCTAAAGAAATGAAGAAGAGTCACCAGAATATTACCACCTGACAGAGACTCCTCCTTCCTCCTGATGAAAACTTCAGCCCTGCATACCTCCCTCCTCCAGTCATGGAGGTTAATGATGGCACATGGAGAAACTGGTGATCTCAGAGGGTAGCAGCAGCTCTGTGTCTGTCAGCCACCCCTCACTCTCACTCACATCCATACGTGTGTGTGTGTGTGTGTGTGTGTGTGTGTGTGTGTGTGTGTGTGTGTGTGTGTGTGTGTGTGTGTGTGTGTGTGTGTGTGTGTGAGAGAGAGAGAGAGAGAGAGAGAGAGAGAGAGAGAGAGAGAGGGAGGGAGAGTCAAAAGAAGTTCTCATTTTTGTAATTAGATCTGTTTTTCTGTCTTTGTAAATGTGCATTATCAAGCCTCTGGTCCCTCTGGACTCCAGGGACGTTGTATTTCTGCAGTTTTTACAACATCCTGCTGAAGTTTCCACATGTTTTCACTCCTCCCATGATAAAATATCCTAAATGAATTGTAAATGCAGTTTGAAATGTCTTCAACAAAAAAAAAAAAGAAAAGAAAAGAAAAAAAGAAAACATCTTTCATAAACCCCATTTACACTTCTCATCCTGCGGCTGACCCACAGCTATCAAAGCGACTAACAAACAGACACAGTGACACACAGAGAATAAATATTTATGTGTGCATACATCACCCACGGAGTGGCCATATTTATCTGCTGTTTGGAAGATATTTCATGCAGTGTGGGCACACCAGCACTGAAAATACAGTAATACACACACACACACACACACACACACACACACACACACACACACACACACACACACACACACACACACACACACACACTCCCTGTGGCCTCATCAATAAGCTATATTACCGAGCAGGTCTTACGGGAAGCCACTGTAAATTAGTGTGTCAACAGTTAACATGGACTGCACTGACATGCTCATTTAGTGCAGGGCTGAGACACGCTGCAGGGACACACACACACACACACACACACACACACACACACACATGCAGCAGAGCACATATATGGACACACAAATCTGTTAAGATTTGCACAAAGCAGTGATGCAGACTTTTGCAGACACATACACATTAACGTGTCATGAAAGACACAAAGACAAGGAGGGGGCACAAACAGTGTTAACATATGTACACTCATGTTTGTATCCTGGATGTATGAACACGTATGTTCTTTCAACATTTACCTGTAACTTTTATGTGGGTATTCCTGAAAAAAAAAGTCCCATCTTTTGTATTTTGTATGCATACCCGGTGTGTATGTGTGTGTGGGTGTGGGTGTGGGTGTGTGTGTATGTGTGTGTGTGTGTGTGTGTGTGGACAATTCATACTATGACCATGTGTGAATGTGTGTCTCTGTGTGGTACAAAACTAAGTGGTGATAATCACAGTCCAGCTTGTAGAGACTGCAGGGAGTCCACTCAGCTATTAGCAAGGACACAAAGGTGATATGAAGAGACAAATACACACACACACACACACACACACACACACACACACACACACACACACACACACACACACACACACACACACACACAGATATGCCACACATACACAGGCACATACTGTCCAAATAAGCAGTGTCCAGGGATCACAGCACACTTTCAGTATCGGGCAGTCTGTGAAAAATATCTGCTCAGTTTAATGACTTCATCTCCACTTGTTATTTTTCATGATCTCTTCACTGTTCTCTGTCTGTCTGTCTGTCTGTCTGTCTGTTTGCCTCTCTCTCTCTCTCTCTCTCTCTCTCTCTCTCTCTCTCTCTTTCTCTGCTCTTTCTTAATTTTCTCTCTTCTACAGTCCGTTTCTTGGGTTTCATCCTCTTTCATCGTGCAGCTTTAACTCGTCTCCCCTCTGTTTGACATTCTTGTTAACTGCTCTCTTTTAACATCGTATTTCTCTCGCCCTCCCCCTCCGTCTCCTCTCTCTGTCTCTCTGTCTCTGTCTCTCTGCGTTAGTCGATAAGGATGTCCTCTCTGAGTCTTTGGTTCAACTGGTAGCACAGCAGCAGCAGCATTTAGCAGCTTATGCCTCATTGCCACTGCACAGTCAGCTCAGCTGGACCTCACTCTGTTCCAGATACTCCTTCCTTCTTTTCTGGCCTTTCAGAGTACCTGATGTGTGGGGCACTTTTTGGAATTCAAGGTCAGCTCGATCCAACAGCAGCACAGACCTCAGACCGGCTATGAGTGATTGTGGCTGACAAAACTGTGCTTACACTCATACACAGCTTCTTCACAGGGGTGGCCAGGAGAACATCAACTTTTATTATTTGCTATTTGCCTCAGAAAAGACTTCTCTATATCTTCAGAATTTCTTTTATGAATTCACAGAAAAATACACAGGAAAACTTTTATTAATGTAAATATAAAGTGGATATGAGTGGGGAGTTTAAAAAAGGGTTAATGTATGCTATTCATTTGTGTAATTGTGCATTTCAATAAATAAGAATATTGTGAAAAATGTTGTTCTATTAAATTTAAATTAAATAACTTATGTAAGAGAGATTCAGTACTCACAGCAGAAATATTTAATTCATGTATTTAAATAGTCATAATTATGGTTTACAGTCAATAAAACAAAAATTCAGTATCTCAAAAAAAAAAAGAAGAAAAGAAAGACAAAGACTTTTAAATCAGACTTTTTTTAAAAGGATTTTTTTAATACATAACTGTTGGCTTTCCAGAAAGTCAGCTGGCCAATCAAGCACTAATATATCAGTCATTTAACCAGCTTTCAGCAGTACTTTTGGCGGTGCGGGCAGGACCTACTGAAAAAACAAAATATTTATCTTCACAATGTTTGTCAGCAGAAGAGTGTATGAAGTGCTTTTCAACAGCTGTTCACTCATTTAAAGGAAATGAATGACTGAAATCTTTCACCCTGCGTACTGAATCCATATAATAAGAGTTTACTTTTTGAATTTTCAGGTTATTCTCATTTGTGAGATGAGTCCTCAAATTACTATAATAATAATATAATATAAGGAAACAATATAATGTGTGTGTGTTTGTGTGTGTGTGTGTGTGTGTGTGTGTGTGTGTGTGTGTGTGTGTGTGTGTGTGTGTGTGTGTGTGCGTGTCAGTGCTAATAACATTCGTGCCAACTCTGCAAAAGACCAGCTGCCTCAGTAAAATAAGTCTGGACATGCTCAAGCTCCACCCATCGCCCTGCACTTCAATTAGCACATTTACAGTCTCTACATTAAAATACCAAAACTTATGAATAGCCATCTTATCATAGCTAACTTGTGACTTCATGTGAAATACATAGTTCTGTAAGTTGAGTTATGCTCTTGAAGATTGCATTCCACATCAGCACACCATTTCACACCTCCCATTAAATTTAGACAAAGTATACCTCTGTATGAAGGTGAAACCAGACTGATAATACCAGCCATACTGGCTCAGCAGAGGCGGAACTCAACTAATCTCTATTTTTAAAACGTTAGAGTGTCAGACTTGAGCTACATGTGCCTTTCATGCTTCCACAACATTACAACAGGATGTGAAATCACACTCTACAACGGATGGAGCAGGTAGTATGAGATCCCTGCAAAGGAAGTGATGGAATCTGAGTGAGACCATGGTCATAGTGGAGCTTCTTCATGCAGACTTACAACGTAAAAAGAGCTGATGTAGAGAGCTGCTCTACTTAGGGATGACTTTATATTAAACACATTTACAGAAAATACACACCACACGTATGTACTTCATATTCACTGATTCTGTTACATCAGTGTTTAAGTCCTGACAGCTGAATAGTGGTTGTGGATCTTCATTTCAAACTATGTCTCAGCTCAGTTCTCAGGCTCTCTGAATGAAAACAAACTGATCCTAACTGCAGTTTTACATTCAGTGTGCTTCTTTAAAATGGCCATTTCTGGGGAGAATCCTCTGCACTTTCAAGAGACCATGTCCAGTCCATTTGACTACTATGTCTTGGGTAATTGTAGGACATATAAGCTATTTGTCCAGTGGACTCAAAGTGCTTCTTAAATTTTCACAACAGGAGTGTTCATTTTTTGTTGCTTTCCCAGCAGTCAGTAAAGATCAGGTCCATTTTGAGAGGTGTGAAAATGTACAGAGCTGCACTGGTGAAACTTTATGTTCACCAACCCTCTCATCAAATTCATTTTCGCATCAAATTCATTTTCGCTTTTACACCAGAGCTGTTTGGTCCCCTTTAAACGGACCAGAATTATTTTCCTCGGTTAGTCCACTTCGTTTGGGCAGGTGTGAAAGGTCATCTGTTGCGACTTTCAGCTCCCCAATCGAACCGAGTCCGCTTGGTCAGGTGTTAGAGTCACTCAGCATCAATCACTCATGTGTTTGCTGCACTAAGTGCTTTCAAACAGTAGCAGAAAACTGCAGGTAGATATGCTTTTGCTACAGACTCTTTAAACACGTGGTAATATACTGTTTCACATCTTACAAAAAAAACATTAAATTTATGTCTCATTTGTAAATAAACAGGTAAAGTTTCAGACTGTAATGTGAAAGTGTGTTGGAGTAATCCCAGGATGAAACTGTAGGCTGTCATCATACGCCTGTGTCAGTCATATAATTGTTAGTTCTGCAAGTGAAAAACTGATCAATCAAGAGTTTTTGTTTTCTTCAGCTTGACTGTTGATGGTTTAAAGTTTTTTTTGCTTTTTTTGTACAATTTCAAGTGTCTATGAGGAATTTTATGTTGGTACCTCCTTTGGACAAAGTGGTACCTTCTACATCTTTGACTTTTGTCATTTATATCTATTTTTAATCATATTTTCAAGGCCAATTTCACATCCATAATGGCAAAAAAAAGACAAAAGACATGACGGAAGATAAAAGCAGCACAGCATTGTATACAGAGTGTACAGAGTGTAGGCTGTAACCACGACATGCAGGCTGTAATCACAGAGCGTTAGCTGTAACCACAGATGGCAGAATGTAGCCATAGAGTGTAGACTGTAACAACAGAGTAAAGGTTGTAACCACAGAGTGTAGGCTGTATCCACAGAATGTAGGCTGTATCCACAGAGTGTAGGCTGTATCCACAGAGTGTAGGCTGTATCCACAGTGTGTAGGCTGTATCCACAGTGTAGGCTGTATCCACAGAATGTAGGCTGTATCCACAGAATGTAGGCTGTATCTACAGAGTGTAGGCTGTATCCACAGAGTGTAGGCTGTATCCACAGAATGTAGGCTGTATCCACAGAATGTAGGCTGTATCTACAGAGTGTAGGCTGTATCCACAGAGTGTAGGCTGTATCCACAGAATGTAGGCTGTATCCACAGAATGTAGGCTGTATCTACAGAGTGTAGGCTGTATCCACAGAGTGTAGGCTGTATCCACAGTGTAGGCTGTATCCACAAAGTGTAGGCTGTATCCACAAAGTGTAGGCTGTATCCACAGTGTAGGCTGTATCCACAAAGTGTAGGCTGTATCTACAGAGTGTAGGCTGTATCTACAGAGTGTATGCTGTATCCACAGAGTGTAGGCTGTATCCACAGAATGTAGGCTGTATCCACAGAGTGTAGGCTGTATCCACAGTGTAGGCTGTATCCACAGAGTGTAGGCTGTATCTACAGAGTGTAGGCTGTATCAACAGAATGTAGGCTGTATCCACAGAGTGTAGGCTGTATCCACAGTGTAGGCTGTATCCACAGTGTAGGCTGTATCCACAGAGTGTAGGCTGTATCTACAGAGTGTAGGCTGTATCTACAGAGTGTAGGCTGTATCAACAGAATGTAGGCTGTATCCACAGAGTGTAGGCTGTATCCACAGCGTAGGCTGTATCTACAGAGTGTAGGCTGTATCTACAGAGTGTAGGCTGTATCCACAGAATGTAGGCTGTATCTACAGAGTGTAGGCTGTATCTACAGAGTGTAGGCTGTATCCACAGAATGTAGGCTGTATCCACAGAGTGTAGGCTGTATCCACAGCGTAGGCTGTATCCACAGAGTGTAGGCTGTATCTACAGAGTGTAGGCTGTATCCACAGAGTGTAGGCTGTATCCACAGAGTGTAGGCTGTATCTACAGAGTGTAGGCTGTATCCACAGAGTGTAGGCTGTATCCACAGATTGTAGGCTGTATCCACAGAGTGTAGGCTGTATCCACAGAGTGTAGGCTGTATCAACAGAGTGTAGGCTGTAACCATAGACTGTAGGCTGTAACCATAGACTGTAGGCTGTAACCACATAGTACAGGCTGTAACCATAGACTGTAGAATGTAACAACCACAGCTGATTTATACATAAATGTAAGACTGAAGTTTCTGAATTTATTTCAAATTTAACAGTAAAAAATTTTGTAATGTTTATACTTTTTATGTCTTTTTAAAAATTGCATTTAAGAGATTTATACATTTGAAGAGAATTTTAGACCTTTTAATGCCTTAAATTTAAATTATTGTATTTTAGACATTTGAAGACTTTTTAAGACCCTGGAGATACTCTGAAACAAATAATGATGCCTCTTTATGACTTAAAGAAAATCAGTCTGTTTCATAACTAGCAAAAAAATTTTTTAAAGGGGCTGTAAGTGTCAGTTTATATAATAATATAAAATATAATATATAATATAGAAAAGGATTATTTTCCCAGAAAAGAAAACAAGCTATAACAAATAAAATGATGAATAAAAAAATATTTTTAAACATGTTGGATGTTAGAGGTGAGGATTAAGAATGTATGAATGAAAAAAAAAACATTATTTCACATTAACATTATTCACCTTGGTAATGTATGGTTGATAAGCCTGGCAAACAAAGTGTGATTTTGGGGATCCATTTCCCTGTTTTAACATCTTACACTGACAGGGTTTAGGTGTGGCAGCTGAGGGGTTTTGTTTTGTACCATCAGTCACTGTCTGGTGAGAGAAGTCAGCTAACAGTGAAAAGAAAGGGGTTGAGGGGAGAAAACTGCCTTCACAGCTCTCTATCTCATCCCCCCCCACCCCCTCCTTTGTTGTCTTCTTTCTTTTATTATTCTAACTTCAGACCAGTTCATTAGTCACTTCATTCTTCTTCATTTCAGCTGACACCAATAGAAAGTAAGTAATTGGAACTAACTGTACGATTGTGCATGGGAATTACACACACACACACACACACACACACACACACACACACACACACACACACACACACACACACACACACACACACACACACACACACACACACACACACACAGTTTTCATGATCCACTACCTTTGAATTGCAGACAGTGCAGTCAAATATACAAAGATATTGTTAAACAGGGACAAAAGACAGGCCTGTGTATGGGCAGGTCACTCAGCTGTAACAGTACAGATATGGCTCACTGGTCACTGGTGTGTAGCACACTCATTTAGACACACACAAACTTTTGGTGACAGGGAGAAGAACATCACTTTGTCTTCTGTCTGATGGCAGAATCACAAACATCATCCTGAGGGGGACGAGTGTGAGCGTGATATGGGGGAGTGGATCCTTGAGGCGGTGGAAAGAACCTTATCAGTGTTTTTTTTGGCGGGGGGACCTCATGATGTCTAAGATGACACACACTGATAGGATTATCAGTGATGGCTTAATGGCACAGACGACAGCAGTGCTCACACACAAAGACACACTCACACAAATGCAGAGACGGGCTGATCTCTGATCACTGATAAGACACTGGGTCACAAAACCTACAAAACCTAACACTGATAAAGTGCCCTATGACCCCTGAGAAGGCTGATAACAGCATCTGCATCTGTGTGTGTGTGTGTGTGTGTCTCACTTTGTATTCATCTTGTTTTTTTTATGATCCTCAAGCCTCTTTAAACAGCTCAGACAATTTCTCTGAGTTTTCCAAAGTTGCTCATTCACACACATCACTCACAACACAATGTCTTTTTCATTGGACGAGGCAGGGTGGACAGACAAGTCTCTAGGGTCAGGAGAAGAAAGTCAGAGTAGTGTTTCTAACTGCAGCAGCAGAGATTCGAAATGGTGACACTTTTTGCAGTTTTATTAATGCTAAGAACAATCAGATGTACAGACACTATGCTGTTCTTCTTCTCTTATTTAACCTTTACTTTACCAAAAACACTTCCCACTGAGATACAAAACCTCATTCATGAGGGAGTCCTGGCCAAGACAGCAGCATGAAAAGCTTCACACAGGCAGAACAGCAGACACTAATACAGAACCATCCCATCAATAAATCAATCAGCTTAAGTTCAGCAGTTAAACTTGTACACAAGCTGATAAGATGATACTCAATCCAGGTTTAAAATAATCTAAACTAATACAATAATCAAGTATTAGGTGAGGGTTTAGCTCACAGCAGGATGAGTGAGTGAACACTCACTGAAGAAAGTCTGAGGAGTGACCAGCAGGCTGTCTTTGGGGTCAAAGGTTACAGCCACTGTCTGCTGTAGAAGTGATATGAGAGCATAAATAAGGTAAGATAAACCTTATTGTCCCTGGGGGGATATTTGACATAAGTGCAGTGCTGCTAACAAACAATACTTTGATCATACAATCAATCAGTACAATCATTCATCACGCTTCATTATACCAGTATTACAATATTACAATCACATGCTTATTGTCAAATAGATGAAAAGCTGTGTCACTGTGGAATGCCAATGACAACAAAATACCAAGACCAGATGGAGTATTATGACCTGAAAAATAAACCAATGCTCTATTTTACTGTTCTGTAAGGAAGATAAGCCCACTTTTTCACACAAGACACAGTGATGTGCAGAATCCCAAACCAAAGACGAATCTCACTGCAGCACTGAGCCCTTTTCAGGCTACACTCAAAAAAATGACACAGTGACTTTAATTAATTTACCATGTCATCCTGTCCTTCTGAATGTATTGGGTTAGTTGAAAACAATAATTTCAGGATCAGCTCAGTTGAAGTTAAAATTATTGCTTTTAACTAGCCCTATACGTTTACATGGAAAAAATAAAATAAAAGTCGATGTCCCTTTTTTTTTTTCTTCCTCCACTCTTCTGAGTTTTTTCTTCTGACCCGTCTGCTGCCGCTTCTTCTTCACACCACCTCAGTTCTCTGTCACCCCATCATCATCATCACCTCCACTCCTCTCATCCTCCACCCCACCCCCAGCCTCTCCATAACCGCTGACCAGGTGAGAAGTGAGCTGAAGAAGATTAAGGCAAAGAAGGCCACTGGCTCCGATGACATCAGCTCCAGACTCCTGAGGGACTGTGCAGACCAGCTCTGTCAGGTGCTACTGAACATCTTCATCCTAAGCCTGAGTCTGGAGAGGGTCCCAGCACTGTGAAAGACTTCCTGCGTTGTTCCTGTCCCAAAGACAGCACACCCCAGGGAGCCCAACCACTTCAGACCTGTGGCCCTCACTTCTCACCTGATGAAGACCCTGGAGAGGATCGTTTTGAGGAACCTCCACCACTGGTGAGTCCTCACCTGGATCCACTGCAGTTCGCTTACCATTATCCATTACCCATTGGGGTGGATGATGCCATTATCTACCTGCTGTAGAGATCCATGTTTTACCTGAGAACACCAGCAAAACTGTGAGGGTCATGTTCTTTGATTTCTCCAGTACTTTCAACACAATCCAGCCTTCACTGCTCAGGGGGAAGCTTGTAAGTGTAGGATGCTGGCAAAGCTTGCATCCATCATGGACAATCCCTCTGACCTTCTGCATGAGACTGTGGGGGCCTTAAGAAGCTCCTTCAGCAGCAGACTGAGACTCCCACCCTGCAAGAAGGAGAGCTGCCACAGGTCATTCCTCCCAACTGCAATAAGACTTTCCAACATATCATCTCAGCATTCATTGTTCACTGCATATTCTTGTACTTATTTTGTTCCTGTGCAAACAGTGATAGTTTTCTTTTTTCTAATTTTTATTTGTATTTCTTATTTTAAATTACTATCCCTTTTTATTACTGCATTCTATTCTATTCTATTCTATTCTATTCTATTCTATTCTATTCTATTCTATCCTATTCTATTCTATTCTATTCTAAGTCAAGTACTGATAACAGGGATGCTTTATGCATTTCAAGCAATATATGACAGATGGTGTTTTGTTTTTTGTTTTTTTAAGAAACTAAAACTTAACCCTTTTTTGTGTAAGAATCAAAATATGACTTTATTAAGAGATAAGATTTCCATGGAGGGGAAAACCTGAGGATTAAAGGATTTATTTAGATGTCAGGAGATTAGCACAATTAAAATCTGATGATCGTCTTTCAGTGTCCTTGTAAACCTGGATAAATACATCATCTTGGACTTGTTGTCTTTTAGAACCTTCCTGACTTAACAAGATTCATCTGGACAGCATTCAAAGCACATAATAGGTTGTTAGGTGTACTTACAGAAGATGATGAAGTGACATGGCATGGTGTTTTCTGCATTACAGTAATAAGAGAGGATCTTCAACGATCATCCTCCGCTCCCTCATGGCAAATCTTCCATAATATTTCTGCTGTGTTCCTACATCCACCCTCCCTGACTTCTTACAGGAATTTGACGAGCTATAGTGACTTATCTACCCCCAACCTCCTTTACCCCCCCCCCCCCCTTCCTTGTGTCCTTTTTTCCTACATCATTTCTTTGTTTTGAAACAGGAAGTGGAAGATGTGCTCTTTCAGTGCATCTTCGGTACCTCCTGTATGCTAATGTTGACTGTAAACACCTTGAAGTGACCTGGCTGTTGTCTTAGCTTGTAATTCAGGGAAACAATCAGCAATTACTCACAAGCAAACACACACACACAAACAGAATCAAGTAGAAATCACCTTAAGCTTGTTTTATGTTCCTGAAAAGGTGTGACTGATTTCAAAGCTCATACATGGGTAACCTGGGTAAAAGAAAACAGGAAGAGAGAAACACTTCAACTGAGTCCGCAGTCCTCACACGGCTAATTTCTCAGGCTTTGCTAAAGCTCACACACAGCATGGGTGACATTTCAGTCTTCTATAGGGGACTGAAATGGAAAATATTTTGACCTTTATGCAACCATACTTATAGGATTGGAGGGGAGGATTGATGGTTTGAGAAGTGAGGTGTGATGGACGGATGGCAGAATGGAGGGATGGAGAAATGGCCTTGCTGAGCAGGAGTGAAGGAATATTGGACTCCATGGTATTAAGATTGAAAAATAATGCTTTGAAAATACAGATGGAAAAAACGGGGGTCTGTGTTAGTCTGGGGGTGTTGCTGAAGGTACCATGGAGAAGATTAAAACCATGGAGGAGAAAGACCAGTTTGGTAATATAGCCATGAGGTGAAGGGTTTATCTGAGGCACTAACACAGCACAGCAGTTTATAATACTACTAAATACAATTTTACAGTTCAGGCAAGTTTTAACAGCCACCATTTAATCCTACATCTCACTTTTTGCAAGGTTACATTCAGAGATTTTCTTCCAGGATTTTGTGCTTGCACTTTCCCTCTGTAGCAGCAAAGTTTTGACGTGAATGAATGCAGCAGGAATAATATCAGGTGTTCCTTTTAGCCCCAATAAAGTTTGTTGGTATGTTGAATTCTTTCTTTATTTTCTTGGGAGAAAACACTAAAGTCCTGATGCTGTTCTAAAGCACTAACAGAAAAAAAAGGGTATAATTAAAATCTTTTTTACCTTACCCGGCCTCTTGGAGATACTGCAAGAATATCTGAAGATGCTCAAAGACAACGAAGTGCCTTTATAAACCAAACGTTTATCTAAAACCTTCCTTTCTGTTTGATAAATCTATAACAAAAACATAAATACTGCCTGTGGAAAAAAAGTGCTTATCTGTGGCAATGGGGTTTTCCAAGTCTCCAGAGCCTTTATTTGCAACTGACACATATAATAGGTGCCAGCTTTGCAAACTGTACACATTGCTTCCCACCAGTCACAATGACAATAAAAAGAGGGGTACTTTTTCTGCAGTTGGTCTGTAAAGGTGCATTTACATTACAGTTTGTTTGTTTTGGGACCTTTCCCGGTTTTAGTCAACTTTGCCATATTCAATTTTTTTAAACTTATTTTTTTTTATCTTCTTTTCCTTTTCTAAATAATATTGTTTTCTTTTTTTAATTCTCAAAGTACATGTTGTGTTTCCTCTTCTATGCTTGAAGGTGCTGTAACCAAAGAGTTTCCCCCAATAGGGGATCAAAAGAGTATATCTCGTTCAGTGTATCTCGACTTATCTTGTGAACTGAAAACTGTTATATCATGTTATACATGCTGAATGATGACTGTGTAGTTCCATATAAAAGCTGTCTTTATCTAAAGCCTCTGCAAACCTGTTAAAAGAATGGCCGAAATGAACTTTTGCACCCTGTGATGCTATGACAACCGGCTTATGCTTTAAGAGTGATCTAACTTCCTGTTAGATCTAATTTTACAATTACAAGTAGCTCACAGAAAGCTGCAGAGCCGCCAGTCTCAAATAAGTGAGTAAAGACAATAACTGGTATAAACTAGAAAAATTGCATTTCCTGACGAAAATGCATTAAAATGCTGATCCTGAATGAGGTGAAACAAG